>JALPQI010012876.1:0-38260 GCA_025490895.1 Thaumatotibia leucotreta | reverse complement strand
GATTTAATTATAATCATCATCATCATAGCCGAAAGACATTCACTGGTGAATATAGGTCTCCCCCTGAGATTACCACAAGGACCGGCCCTGTGCCACCTTCACCAGGTCATGAGTCCACCTTGTGGGGGGCCTACCTACGCTGTGCATTCCGGTATGTGACTGAGAACGTGAGACTCGAGAATCTTAACGCCATAACGTCCATCGGTTCCACCGACACGCCCCGCCTACTTCAGTTTAGCGATTCGAAGAGCTATATCGGTTACTTTGGTTCTGCTGCGGATGGTCTCATTTCTAATCCGATCTCGCAGATAGACTCTTAGCATAGGCCTCTCCATTGCCCTTTGGGTGACTTTGAGCCTTCTTATGAGGCTCATTGTAAGCGACCACGGTTAAGTACCGTATGTCATTAATGCGGCCCTCCGGCTGAAAGACTCATAGGTTCACGGCTGATAAGGTGACAGCGTGAGTGATTCGCGTAGGGCGAGCCGTCGGGCCTGCGGCCCTCCAGCTGATAGACTGACAGCGTGAGTGGATCGCGTAGGGTGAGCCGTCGGGCCTGCGGCCCTCCAACTGATAGAGTGACAGCGTGAGTGATTCGCGTAGGGCGAGCCGTCGGGCCTGCGGCCCTCCAGCTGATAGACTGACAGCGTGAGTGGATCGCGTAGGGTGAGCCGTCGGGCCTGCGGCCCTCCAGCTGATAGAGTGACAGTGTGAGTGGTCCGCGTAGGGCGAACCGTCGGGCCTGCGGCCCTCCAGCTGATAGAGTGACAGCGTGAATGAATCGCGTAGGGCGAGCCATCGGGCCTGCGACCCTCCAGCTGATAGAGTGACAGTGTGAGTGGTTCGCGTAGGGCGTGCCGTTGGACCTGCAGTCATCCAGTTGATGAGACTGAGAGTATGAGTATACCCCTCTGGTTTGCGTAGGACGTGCACTCGGACCTGCGGTCCTCCTGTGGATAGACAGAGAGTGTGAGTCTCTCGGATTCACGTAGTGCGTGCCATAGTGCCGTCGGGCCTATGGCGGCCCCCCGGTTGATAGATTGCATGGATTGACCCTTATGGCCCTCGGTTCGCGTCGGACTTTCCGTCAGACCTGCGGTCCTCCGGTTGGTTGACTGAGAGAATAGTTTATATTTTATAGTCTCGAAATTCAACTTGTATAATGTGTACAACATAAAAATTTAAACTTGATTTTCTCAATAAACCAAATTGATTGATATATTGCTCATTGTGAGATCTCTGTTATCTAAGGTACTTATTGTATGAATAACACGTCCATTTGAGACACTTCGGGCATTCAAGCTTACATTAACCACGCCCAGCCTTTGGTTTTCATTTGTCGATCGAGATATTTAGTAACATTTTTTTAGTGTCGGATTTCTTAAACATATCTATTCAGCAGGGATTCGCCTCCCGTTACACACAAAATAATGTCCATTACGTTTACATATGTGTCTTGATTCGTGATGAAAGCGCAAGAGTATAAACGCTACTGAGCATGTATAATTCTATGTATTACATAATTACAAACAATATCTCCGCCTACCTACTTATTCTAGATCTAAAATAAGTACGTATAGTATCGGAAATAAACTTAACAATTGCACTAAAAACTTGAAAATAAAATAAGTAAAAAAGTTTTAAGTTAAACGGTTTTTATTGCACCAAAAACTAGAAAATAAAAATTAAGTAGTTATAACTAACTGTAGATGCTACTTTCTGTAGATTACTCACATGAAACTATTATCACTGTAGTCTTCCCAAATCGGATGCTGAAAGCCACGTTTAGCCTCTATGTCAGTGGATTAAGCGTTACCTAATCGGAAACTTTTACCAAACTGAAATAAAAACGTGGGGCGTTATTATAAAGAAACATACAATACAAGTTCAAAACATGTAATTGTAGCTTTAATAATTTTGCAATTAATCATCCATCTGTTCCATCACTTCTACAGAGGTAAATAGCTTTTATCAAGGCCAGAACAAAACTTATTACACTATTGCTGTCTTGATTTCTATGTGTTCTTAAATAACTATACTCGTAGTGACTTAATCACATTTACGCCCCACGTTTTTATTTCAGTTTGGTAAAAGTTTCCAATTAGGTAACGCTTAATCCACTGACATAGAGGCTAAACGTGGCTTTCAGCATCCGATTTGGGAAGACTACAGTGATAATAGTTTCATGTGAGTAATCTACAGAAAGTAGCATCTACAGTTAGTTATAACTACTTAATTTTTATTTTCTAGTTTTTGGTGCAATAAAAACCGTTTAACTTAAAACTTTTTTACTTATTTTATATAAAGTTACAATTTACAATTTCGCTGTTTGCCTCTCTTTCTAGCCAATATGTGCGTGCGTTAGAGAGGCAAACAGCGAAATTGTAAATTGTAACTTTATATAAAATATTTTAAAAATAAAAATAAAACCGCCTTCAAAAATTCGCCCGAACTAAAAAGTTAAAAATAATTTTGGTTCCTACTTCTTAGGATTTCCTACCCAAACCTTTAAACCTTTTACCCTATTCATTGAAATAAAACATTATGGCTAGGTACCCTACAGATTTCTTAGAAGTCGGTGCCAAGCCGAATACGTTCATAGGTATATATTAGATAGAGCTTTGTAACTTACTGTCACTCCGATTACGCTTTTATCAACAGAATGGTCTGCCTCAGTCATTTTCATGAAAGCATAACCGGAGTGACAGTATATTACAAAGCTCTATCAAATACATATAAGTACTCGCAAAGTGAACATATTTGGCTTGGCACCGACTTCTAAGAAATCTGTAGGGTACCTAGCCATAATGTTTTATTTCAATGAATAGGGTAAAAGGTTTAAAGGTTTGGGTAGGAAATCCTAAGAAGTAGGAACCAAAATTATTTTTAACTTTTTAGTTCGGGCGAATTTTTGAAGGCGGTTTTATTTTTATTTTTAAAATATTTTATTTTTTGCTTTTTAGTAGTGTAAATATAAAATCGTTATTCAGTATGCTCTAAATACTTATAATTAGAATGTACTGCACTGTAGTAGGCCATAAAACCTGAACTGGCGAACTTATATGAATACAAAAACAATTTCAAAGGTAACAGACTTAGCATGCCAATATTATTTAAAGAATCACTAACCGCTAACCGACATGTCATAACTACTAAGCAAACACTTTAATAGATCTCGAAAATGTATGACATTTGTTATATATGTATACAAAGAATGATCCTCCAACCCCTAATCGTTAAGGAGTTATTCCATTCCTCATCAGCTCACCAACATGAGACTATGACCACCTAAAGGCAAATACTCGAATAGCCTCCAAAATATATGAAATATGTTATATTTAAAGAATTATCCCCCAACTCCTAATCTCCAAGGAGTTGTACCTTACATCATCAGCTCACCAACATGAAAGGATGACCACCTAAAGGCAAATACTCAAATAGCTTCCAAAATACACGAAATATGTTATACTTAAAGAATTATCCCCCAACTCCTAATTGCTAAGGAGTTGTACCTTCCATCATCAGATCACCAACTTAAGATGTTCATGACTAGATGCAAATACTTGATTAGTCTTCGAAAATAAATGAAAAATGTCATGTGTGCCTACAACATTTGAAGAGTTCCCTCGATTTCTCCAGGATCCCATCATCAGATCTGGATTCGGTGACAATGGGACCAACTAGAAGGTATACCCTTTCAAACAAAAAAAGAATATTTGAAATCGGTCCACGCGTCTTCGAGTAATCGGGGAACATACATAAAAAAAAAAAAAGATTTCGACGAATTGTTAACCTCCTCCTTTTTGAAGTCGGTTAAAAACGCGACCCTGGAGTTTGGGGTTCAACAACCATGGATAGGTTCAACAACCCTTAATCAAACGGAACACTTTTTTTGAGATATTTGGATACTAAGAACGGATTTTAGGTAATTGGAGTGCGTAGATTACGAAAAAGTATATAAAAAAAATTTAGTAGGGGAAAAGGGGGGGTTTTGCGGTGGGAAATAATTTCCCGTTATACGTTACGGTATAGCAACATTTTGAATGAAGTGGGAAATAGTTTCCCACTGTCCAATACAGCTACGAACTTTTTACTAGTTAGTAGCTCCTCCCGGCTTTGCTTGGAATTCAAGTTTGATTATTAGTAGCAGTAAAAAAAATACATGCAGGCCTAAAATGAAAGCGAGATGATTTTAGACCATGATTCTGAACAACTTTCCCAAAGGAACATAGGGCGAAATATGAAAGAAATAAATAAGAAAAATCAAAGAAATAAATAAAAAAAATCAAAGTAATAAATAACAGAATAAAAGAAGGCACATTTTTTGGGTAACAGACAAACGGGAAATATTTTTATAGATGGAAACTAATTAAACTGTAGGTGGAGAACAAACATTGGGAAATAATTCCCCACTTGATAAAACCTACCAATTTTTTGTAAATTGTAAGTTCAGGGACAGACAATGGGAAATAATTTCCCACTAACTAAAACCTTAAAATCTTGGGTAAACCACATCGTTATCACAATTCCTTTAAAGCAAAACACAGAGAAAATAGTCTAGTATATGATATGATAGTAGTCAGTGTATGCCAGGGATCGGAACCGTTCTCGATTAACCATTTGATATTGTTCTTTAACCGTTATTAATTCCGTTCGTATTAGTAACGGTTAACTACAATAAAGGTTTTGTAGATGAACACAATATTTCTGGTTCACAATATTCAAGATGAACGGAAAAATTCCGTTCTTTGACATAACGGTTTTGACAAGAACATTATATGATTTATATGAAAGAACAAAACTTTTCTGGTTACCGTTACTAGAGATGAACGAAAAATAAAGTTCCGTGAACCATTATTAAACTGTTCGCGATGACGTAAACATGCCGCCACTCGCTCTCTCTTTTCCACGCGAATATAGTTCGTATTTTTATTTCATTTGACTAGCCATTTAGGTTTGACGTGTGGTATTGGCCGCATGATGAAAAAGGTTTAAATTGAATTAAGTGAAAGGATGCAATATGTGCTAGCAATTCTGGCGCCTCCTAGCGCCGTCGACGGGAACTTGCCTGGAAATTGGTTACCTGACAACGTGTTGTTGACTGGACTGTCAATGTGTTTCTAACATAGATATGTTTATAATGGTAAGTTTGTGAACTTTCTAATTAGTAGATATTTCTTTGTATGTTAATTTTAGAGTTTAATGAGAAGGAGGTAAGACGGAGGAGTAAGACGCCCGATGTTGGTCTACTACCGGCACCTGTCTTGTAATATCGGCTCGGCTCCTTGGTAAATAAATATATATACTTACTATAACCTGCACTTATTGCATTCATACTCCTAATACCTACGCAGTTATGGGTGCATAGCACTCGTCTTGAATAGTCAACATAGTGATAGGTATGATACGTGAATTGCTCAAGAAGACAGTTGCAGTTCCTATTATTTCCCTTAATGGAACCCCGATGCTTGGAGTTGCGTTCTATTGGCGTCAGGTGAGCTTAGCACAACTAGCAATATGGCGTTGCTGGCTACATTCCGCCGGACGCAAAATGACTTTGTCCCACAATTACGTATGTTGTTTTGTTATGAATTCATTATATCGTAACTGTGGAATGTCTTCTCAAAAGGGTAAGCCCACTTTGTCAATAGAGATAATTTCTCTTATGGAAATATAGAAAAAATAATCCTTATTGCCAGAGTAGAAATAAGCCCTTTTGAAAAGACACAAAGCTGAGTTAACACTTGCAAGTTATTGCCGCAAGTTTTGAGACGCAAATCATCATCATCATCAGCCTATGATAGTCCACTGCTGGACGTAGGCCTCTCCTATTTACTATGCGTATAGGCGCATTAGGAGGTAAATACCCATAATCGCCACTCTGGGCAAGCGGATTGGCGATCGAAGTAGTATGTCCACTATGATGACTCTGCTGCCCATCATCAATCTTTAATCAAATAATAGTCAGTGACACTTCAATCCCTTAGTCGACTCTTACGACACCCACAGGAGGAGTGGGGTGGTGACAAAATATATTCTTACTGCCGTCGCCACACGGCAAATATTGGTAGGAATTAGTGGCAAATATCTACAACTCTTTTTTTCAAAACTTGCAGGGTCGCGTTTTATAAAGTTACAATTTGCCGTTTGTCTCTCTTTCTAGCCAATATATAAAATGAAACTTTATAAAACGCGACCCAGGTCTAAACTCGGCTTAGCTCGTTACTTCCGCAGTTGTGATCTTGAACTCTATTAACATCGTAGTAAAGTTCAAATTTAAACGAACATTTCTTTGGCGAATGAAAGTATATTTTCTGTTTATCTGTCCATCCGTCTGTCTGTATGTCTGTTTGTTTCTCTGTCTGTCTGATTGTTTGTCCGTCCGTCTATACGGTCGTTTGTTTCCGCAAAGAAACGTGTTTCGACCAGATAGTATTCGAAATTATTGCTTTTACAATTATTCTGGGTGTATTTCTTAGGGTTCTGTAGCAAATTAGAAACCGTCACAGATTCGCCATGTGCATCCACCTGTCTGTCTGTATGTCTGTCTGTATGTTTGTCTGTCTGTCAGTCTGTTTGTCTGTCTGTCTGTATGTCTGTCTGTCCGTCCGTTTGTTTCCTCCAAATTATTGCTTTCTCAATGATTCTGGGTGTAAGTACTTTTTAGGATTCTGTAGTAAATTAGGAACCCTTGCATTTTGCATCCATCCCTGTCTGTCTGTCTGTCTGTCTGTCTTTTTGTAAGTCTGTCTGTCTGGCGGTCTGTCCGTCTGTCTGTCTGTTCATCTGCCGATCTTTCTGTCTGTCTGTTTGTCTCTCTGTCTGTGTGTCTGTCTATCTGAATGGACTGACTATCTGTACGTCCGTCTGTCCGTCCGCTTGTTTCCGCAAAGAAACATATATCGCCCGGTTATTACTTGAAATGGTTGCCTTTTCAATTATTCTGGCTGTAAGATATTTTTAGGGTTCTGTAGTAAATTAGGTACCCTTACATTTTCGCCACGTCCATCTGTCTGTCTGTATGTCTGTCTGTCTGTTCATCTGTCGATCTTTCCGTTCTGTCCATCCGTTGTCTTAGCTGGAGAGCCAGTGAACCCTGAGAGTAACGGTCTTCCTGTAAGGTTAGAAATTTGTATACTAGCGGTTTATGGAATTCTAAGAGTAATAGCCATGACCTGGCAGGCGTCAGCCCTGCACGTCATCAGGCCCTTTATTTTTTGAACTGTTAAGTAAATTGGATTTCAAAACTTGTTTCTGTAAGTTTGAAAAATTTATAGGATAAAGTTAATTTATTGTACATCTTAAAAAAAAATTGACAGGCGATTACAATAAGCAGAAGTATATGACAGGTCAATTAGAAAATGCACAGTTGATGAGGTAAAATAAACTTCATCCTGTATACTCGAAATGTTTACATGTCTTCAAATAAACGTCTCGGAGTAAGTATGTGCAATGCCAGGCGGTTTAGAACAGCATAAGACCTTGCCAGGCGAGGAGACAGTTAAGTAAATTGGGTTTCAAAACTTGTTTCTGTAAGTTTGAAAATTTAATATGATAAAGTTTATTCATTGTACATCTTAAAAATAAATTGACAGGCGATTACAATAAGCAGAAGTATATGACAGATCGAACAGAAAACGCACAGGTGATGAGGTAAAATAAACTTCATCCTGTATACTCGAAATTTTTATATGTCTTCAAATAAACGTCTCAGAGTAAGTATGTACAATGCCAGGCGGTTTTGAACAGCATAAGACCTTGCCAGGCGAGGGGACAGGTGCACCTCTCAATCGCACGCCCTTAGCAACTACTCTACTACTACTAGCGACTACGAGTAACTAGCGATTACTCGCCTGTATTTTTTTTAAGATGTAAGTACAATAAATAAACTTTATCTATTAAATTTTCAAACTTACAGAAACAAGTTAAGAAACCCAATTTACTTAACTGTCCCCTCGCCTGGCAAGGTCTTATGCTGTTCAAAACCGCCCGGCATTGTACATAGTTACTTTGATACGTTTATTTGAAGACATATAAAAATTTCGAGTATACAGGATGAAGTTTATTTTACCTCATCAACTGTGCGTTTTCTATTCGATCTGTCATATACTTCTGCTTATTGTAATCGCCTGTCAATTTATTTTTAAGATGTACAATAAATAAACTTTATCCTATTAAATTTTCAAACTTACAGAAACAAGTTAAGGAACCCAATTTACTTAACTGTCCCCTCGCCTGGCAAGGACTTATGCTGTTCAAAATCGCCTGGCATTGTACATACTTACTCTGAGACGTTTATTTGAAGATATATAAAAATTTCGAGTATACAGGATGAAGTTTATTTTACCTCATCAACTGTGCGTTTTCTATTCGATCTGTCATATACTTCTGCTTATTGTAATCGCCTGTCAATTTATTTTTAAGATATACAATAAATAAACTTTATCCTATTAAATTTTCAAACTTACAGAAACAAGTTTTGAAACCCAATTTACTTAACTGTCTCCTCGCCTGGCAAGGTCTTATGCTGTTCTAAACCGCCTGGCATTGCGCATACTTACTCCGAGACGTTTATTTGAAGACATATAAAAATTTCGAGTATACAGGATGAAGTTTATTTTACCTCATCAACTGTGCATTTTCTAATTGACCTGTCATATACTTCTGCTTATTGTAATCGCCTGTCAATTTTTTTTTAAGATGTACAATAAATTAACTTTATCCTATAAATTTTTCAAGCTTACAGAAACAAGTTATGAAATCCAATTTACTTAACAGTTCAAAAAATAAAGGGCCTGATGACGTGCAGGGCTGACGCCTGCCAGGTCATGGCTATTGCTCTTAGAATTCCATAAACCGTTAGTATACAAATTTCTAACCTTACAGGAAGACCGTTACTCTCAGGGTTCACTGGCTCTTGGACTATCTGTCTGTTTGTCTGTCGGTCTGTCTGTCTGTGCGTCCGTCTGTCTGCTCGTTTATTTCTGCAAAGAAACATATTTCGACCGGATATTACTTGAAATGTCTGTCTGTCTGTATGTATGTCTGTCTGTTCATCTGTTCATCCCTCTGTCTGTCTGTCTGTTTGTCTGTCTGTCTGTCTGACGGTCTGTCCGTCTGTCTGTCTGTTCATCTGTCGATCTTTCCGCCCGTCTGTCTGCCTGTCTGTCTGACGGTCTGTCCGTCTGTCTGTCTGTTCATTTATCGATCTTTCCGTCTGTCTGTCTGTTTGTCTGTTCATCCGTCGATCTTTCTGTCTGTCTGTATGTATGTCTGTCTGTTCATCTGTTCATCCCTCTGTCTGTCTGTCTGTTTGTCTGTCTGTCTGTCTGACGGTCTGTCCGTCTGTCTGTCTGTTCATCTGTCGATCTTTCCGCCCGTCTGTCTGCCTGTCTGTCTGACGGTCTGTCCGTCTGTCTGTCTGTTCATTTATCGATCTTTCCGTCTGTCTGTCTGTTTGTCTGTTCATCCGTCGATCTTTCTGTCTGTCTGTATGTATGTCTGTCTGTTCATCTGTTCATCCCTCTGTCTGTCTGTCTGTTTGTCTGTCTGTCTGTCTGACGGTCTGTCCGTCTGTCTGTCTGTTCATCTGTCGATCTTTCCCCCCGTCTGTCTGCCTGTCTGTTTGACGGTCTGTCCGTCTGTCTGTCTGTTCATCTGTCGATCTTTCCGTCTGTCTGTCTGTCTGTCTGTTTGTCTGTTCATCCGTCGATCTTTCTGTCTATCTGTCTGTGTGTCTGTCTATCTGTCTGTCTGTATGTCTGTCTGTCTGTTCATCTGTCCATCCGTCTGTTTGTCTATCTGTCTGTCTGTCTGTCTGTGTGTTTGTATGTCTGTTTGTCTGTCGGTCTGTATGTCTGTCCGTCCGTCTGTTAAACCGTTTATTTCTGCAAAGAAACATATTTCTACCGGATATTATTTAAAATTGTTGCCTTTTCAATTATTCTGGCTGTAAGTACATGCCATGTCCGTCTGTTTGTCTGTATGTCTGTCTGTCTGTCTGTTCATCTGTATATCCGTTGTCTGTCTGTTTGTCTGTCGGTCTGTCTGTCTGTCTGTCCGTCCGTCTGTCTGCCCGTTTATTTCTGCAAAGAAACATATTTCGACCGGATATTATTTAAAATTGTTGCCTTTTCAATTATTCTGGCTGTAAGTACTTTTTACGGTTCTGTAGTAAAGGGTTTAGCAGCCTTACCGAACAAGAGGTGCCTTTCCCCACGGATGAGGTCAATATTTTAGGTGGTGTACTAGCAGGCCCTAAGAATACTCCATGCTTAATATCAGCTCTAGATCTTCTTTTGTTTTAGAGTTATTCAAGATAATGAAAAATATACAGGGTGCCGTTGAAAGTGGCATATTTCGTAAAGTGTTGAAGATAGATCAATAAAACAAAATTGTGTTTGATAACAATAAAAAAAACTACAAAATGCTTATTTTTAATCTGCATCTTGTCCTTATTTTTCATAATTAAAAAAGGGTTCTTGTTTTTTTTCCATATTTTTTTTATTTCACGCGGAGGTACACCTACAAAAAAAAATGCTTACATAGCCACTAATGTCCACTATATACATAAATTAAGATATTTCCATAAATTATCGTGCATCATGCCAAAAAAAAACTATTCCAGAAGTAGTCGTTACTGGCATACAAATAAAGTACCAGTGCAGTGTGAACATAAGTTAGTGTGTAGGTACACGATCTCTTCTAATAAACCTATTTAGAATAATCGACGGTGACATATCAAAAACGTTGATATGTGTGTATATATATATATATAAATACGTATTTGTATTTTGTGTTTATTTTTATATTCCTTAGCATCAGACCATTTTTCTCAGTTTTGCACCACCTACTATCAACTTTTACTTTCTTATCTCCTCTACCCAAAGGTTGTCTGGAAGAGATCGCTCTTTAGCGATAAGACCGCCTTTTGTTTACCTCTTTCAAACATGTATTTTTATTATTTGTTTTGTACTTGTCTTTGAGGTACTATAAAGAGTTATTGTATTGTATTGTTGATAACATTTGACAGATAGTATTGTTTTCGACATTTGTTTTCACATTCCTATTCACATACAATCGGATCTTTTCTTCGAAACTTTGGAAGATGTCGAAGTATATTTACCGGATGAATGTATTTTAATTTATGGTCTATGTAAATATGGCAAGCAGTGGACGTCTTATGGCTGAGATGATGATGATGATGATGATGATGATGATGATGAAGCAATCGCCTCAGTTTTGACATTTCGTCGTCGATTATTCTAAATAGGTTTATTAGAAGAGATTGTGTACCTACACACTATATAACTTATGTTCACACTGCACTGGTAGGTACTTAATTTGCATGCCAGTAACGACTACTTCTGGAATAGTTTTTTTTTGGCATGACGCACGATGATTTATGGAAATAATATATCTTAATTTATGTATATAGTGGACATTAGTGGCTATGTATGCATATTTTTTTTGTAGGCGTACCTCCGCGTGAAATAAAAAAAATATGGAAAAAAAAACAAGAACCCTTTTTTTATTATCAAAAATAAGGACAAGATGCAGATTAAAAATATGCATTTTGTAGTTTTTTTTATTGTTATCAAACACAATTTTGTTTGGTTGATCTATCTTCAACACTTTACGAAATATGCCACTTTCAACGGCACCCTAAATATTTTACATTATCTTGAATAACTCTAAAACAAAAGAAGATCTAGAGCTGATATTAAGCATGGAGTATTCTTAGGGCCTGCTAGTGCACCACCTTTTTTTTTTTTTTTTTTGTTTACGGAGTGGAGAATGCATTTACGCATCCCCCCCTGGTCGCGGGTAGACCGTGCAATGGGGGGGTATGTGGGACTCGCCGCTCTCGGGTCCCTCTCCTGCGAGAGGGGGAGAGCAGCCCTACCCACTAGAACTCCACTCCGGCGTTCACCCTCGTAGCCGTTTTGAGGACACCATAGGATCGCCGACGCACTCCACTATGATGCCCTCCGGCGGCCCCGGCTCCCTACCGGGGCACCCGCACTAGGGAGGGGAAGGTCAGAGACGCTTGACCTCCCCCCCGACGACGTGGAACCGTGCAATGCGGTACCCGAACCGCTGGTCCCATTAAGGGTCTTGGCGGACGAACGCTCGTCGCCTCCCGCTCTCTCTCGGCTGCCTCCTTCTGCGACATGACCTCTTCGCAGAAGGAGGCTACCGCCCTCCAATTCCTCTCGCTACACAGCATTGAGGCTATGACGCTGTGCAGCGAGAGGTCCATCACGCCGGTCTCCCTTCGGAGGGCCTCCCTTTCCACGGCCCAGCGGTCACACTCCTCTAGAGTGTGCTGGGCCGTGTCGTCCTCCGCGCCGCACTCGTGGCAGCGTGGGTCAGGCTCCCGCCCTATCCTTTGCAGGTAGTGCCCGAAGCAGCCGTGCCCTGACACTACCTGCGCCAGCCTGAATGTGAGGGCCCCCCTCCGCCGGTCCACCCACGCATCCATATTTGGGAGGATAGCCCCTATGGATCTCACTCCATATTGGCTATCCTCCAGGCCCTCCCTCCAGAGCCGCCTCACGCGCTCCCGCGCGGCCCTTGAGGCCCTCTCCATCTCCTCCGCATCCGGGAGCTCACCTCCCCTCCTCGCCTCAGCCCGGAGCTGGTAGCGTTCGGCCAACACCTCTGCATCCAGCTCCCAGGGTGGGGTGTTGGCGAGGAGGCATGCCGCTGCGTGGGAGGTGGTCCGGTATGCCCTCGCCACCCTCTGGGCGATTGCTCTCTGTGGCCGCCGGAGGAGCGCCCTCGTGCTGCCCCGCAGCCGTCCCGCCCATATTGGCGCTCCGTAGAGCGCCATACTCCGCACGACTCCCGCGTGCAGCCTCCTACACGGGGAGCCGGGCCCTCCAACGTTGGGCAGCAGGCGCCCCAGCCCCATTGCTGCGCCGACGAGTCGAGGAGCTAGCCGCCGGAAGTGCTCCTCGAACGTCCACCCTCTGTCCAGGACAAGACCCAGATACTTGATGTGGGCCTTGACCTGGACACGCTCCCCTCCAACTCTGAGGGTGGCGTCGGCGCGCATCCGCCAACCTCTTCCTCCTCCGAGGACCATGGCCTCTGTCTTGGGGAGGGCGACCCGCAGGCCGAGGAGGCCTATGCGGTAGACAGTTAATTCGGTCGCTACCTCGGCCCTCCTCGTTACCTCTTCCAGCTCCCTCCCTCGCACGGCCACCAGTGTGTCGTCCGCGTAGCACATGGTGGCCATCCTCGGGAGCTGCACGCCTCGGATCGCCCAGTCAAAGCCGAGGTTCCACAGGAGGGGACCCAACACGGATCCCTGTGGAACCCCGCACTCCATGGCCCTCGCACACCTCGTCCCGCCCTGTTCGTAGAGCACTACCCGCCCCGTCAGGTAGTGCTCCAGAATTTTCCTCAAGTAGAGAGGCACTCCGTGGAATCGGAGTGCCTCTCCAATCACGGCGTAGGGGAGGGAGCCAAAGGCGTTGGCGATGTCCAACGACACAGCCACCACTCCCTCCCCTCTGCCCTCCGCCTGCACCACAAACCCTCTAAGGGCGCCCACGGCGTCGATGGTGGACCGCCCCCTCCGGAACCCGAACTGATTGTCGCTCAGGTTCGAGCCCGTTTCCTCTAGGTGCTGCTGGATTCGGGAGGCCAGTATCCGCTCGAAGAGCTTCCCGACCTCGTCCAGCAGCACTATGGGGCGGTACCCAGAGGGAGAATCTGGCGGGCGCCCTTCCTTCCTCAGCAGGCACAGGCGGCCCTCCTTCCAGCAGCCGGGGAAGCGCCCCTCCTCAAGACACTCCTGCATGAGGGACTTGAGGCGCTCCCCGAGCTGCTTGAGTGCCAGGAAAAGGACTTTTCCCGGCACTCCGTCCGGGCCTGGCGCTTTGCGGGTGGCCCTCAAGCGCTCCGTGGCCAGCTCCACTTCCTCGTCCGTGATGGGGGGGGGGGGCGAGGGGACCCTCCGGGGGCGCTCCCGGCGGCGGCGCCATTCTGGGCGGGGCAAATTCGGGGCCCTCCGGGAAGAGGCCATCCACGACTCTACGGAGGAGTTCCGGCTCCATGGTGTCCATGGGGGGGGCGCACTGGAGTTTGGCCCGTACCATCTTGTACGGGCGCCCCCATGGATCCCTGTCAAGGGTCGCCAGGAACTCCTCCCAGCCCTCCTCCTTCGCCCTCCTGATGGCCTCCTGCAGGGCCACCTTCCTCTCCGCCCAGGCGGCGTGCAGGCGCTCCTCCTCCTCCGCCGTGGTGTGCCGTCTGCGACGACAGCGCACGTAGGCCCGTCGTGCGCTGTTGCTTGTGCGACGGAGGGCGGCGATCTCTGGGGACCACCAGTAGACCTGCCGCCTGCCCCGAGGGGGTCCTGCTCGGGGCATTGCCGCGTCGCAGACGGCTGTGAGCGTCCGCCTGAGGTGGAAGGCCCTCCCGTCCACTCCCTGGAGGGCCTGGGGGGGGCTACACCACGCCTCGATGATGGCCGCCTCTTCGGCCATCTCTCGGTCGAGGCGGGCGACGGACCACCGGGGGAAGGGACTGCCTCGCCGACCACTGACAGTGGGCGGGGTTGTGCTCCGCTGCGGGGAGACCCTCAATCGGATATACAAATGATCCGAGAGGGTCTCTTCGTCGTCCATGACCCTCCATTCGGCAACGCGTGGTGCTAAGGCGGGGGAAGCGAGGGACACATCGACTATGGATGTGCCCTGCCGCCGTACGCACGTCGGCGCGTTGCCGCGGTTGAGGACGACCAGACCCGCAGCCGCCGCCCAGTCCTCTAGTTCCCTCCCCCTGGGGTCCGTCTGGGGGCATCCCCAGATCCTGCTCTTGGCGTTGAAATCGCCAAGAACCAGGATCGGGACCCGAGCTCTCCCGACGACCCCCTCCAGGTCCGCCAGGAACTGCTGAAAGGCAATCAGTGGCTGGTTGGGGGAAAAATACACCCCCACAACCAGCAATGCCCCCCACCTCGCTGCCACATAGCCCCTCCCCCTCTCTGCTACCGCCAGCGTCGCCCCCATCGCCGGAGCCACCAGCGCCGCCAGCCCGTCCGTCGAGCCCACCCAGTTGGGCCTCTGGGGGACGACGTACGGCTTACGGCTTTACGCTTGGCAGCCTGACGCGACGTGGCCCTGCTTGCCACAGCGGAAGCACAAGTCCCCGCGTTCAGCCGGAGACGGGCACGTCGCCCTCGTGTGCCCGATGCACATGCATCGGTAGCACCTCAGGGCCTCCGGCTCCAGGGCTTCCACCCTGGCGGCCGACCACCCGACCGTCAGCCTGCCCGCCTCCACCACCTTGCCGGCCGCCTCTACGGGGCACTGGGCCAGCACAGATCCAGCCCCCCTAAAGCCGAATCGGATTTCTCCTACTCTGACTGCGTTAGGGGGGCAACCTCCCTTGGCCGCGATGGCCTCCCCTACGGCCTCGCCAGTGGCCGCCTCGTCCAGGCCGGAGATGCGGAGACGCGCCAACTTCACGGGTCGGTACACCCTGGCTGAGTCTCCAATGGCCCCCTCTAATCGGTCTCTGAGGGCATCGGCCGTGCGGCCGTTGTTCGCCCCAGACACCTCGAACACTCGGGCCCCGTCGGCAGTCCTCCGGACCTTTACGTGGTCCAAGCCCACCTCCTCAAGCCGGAAGGCCTTTGTGGCCCTCGCCATGATGGCCGCGTATGACGAATTGGCTTCCGGCTTTAGGGCTACCACCACCGCTGCAGTCTTGGGTACGGCGACCTTCACCACCGGTTTCTTCGCGGGGGCAGCAGGCACCCTTGCGGTGCCCTTCTTTTTCCCCCCCCTCTTGACCACCTCGCTCCAGGCCCCTGAGGCCTCTGGGGGGGGGGCTGGACCCGTGTCTGGGCGGGGACGGCCTGGACGCCAGGAGGCTTGGGGGTCGCTGCTGTCCTTTTCGCCCGTTTCGCCCGCTGGGCTGGGGCCGGTCTGGCCGGCGGCATGAGGGTCGCCCCAGTGGCGGCCTGGATGCCGCTCGCTCCAGCAGGCCTCTTCTCCGCCAGGGGGGAGGACGGCGGCTGCTGCCCTTGCTCGGCCCTCCTCCTGTCCGCCGCCAGTGGCGGGCGGATGATGGGTTCCGGAGGGAGCCTTCTGCGTATGTCATCAAGGCGCGTGTTCACCATCCCGCGCTAGTGCACCACCTAAAATATTGACCTCATCCGTGGGGAAAGGCACCTCTTGTTCGGTAAGGCTGCTAAACCCTTAGGAACCCTTACATTTTCGCCATGTCCGTCTGTCTGTCTGTATGTCTGTCTGTCTGTCTGTTCATCTGTCTATCCGTTGTCTGTCTGTTTGTCTGTCGGTCTGTCTGTCTGTCTATCCGTCCGTCTGTCTGCCCGTTTATTTCTGCAAAGAAACATATTTCGACCGGATATTACTTGAAATGTCTGTCTGTCTGTATGTATGTCTGTCTGTTCATCTGTTCATCCCTCTGTCTGTCTGTTTGTCTGTCTGTCTATCTGATGGTCTGTCCATCTGTCTGTCTGTTCATCTGTCGATCTTTCCGTCCGTCCGTCTGTCTGTCTGTCTGTCTGACGGTCTGTCCGTCTGTCTGTCTGTTCATCTGTCGATCTTTCCGTCCGTCTGTCTGTCTGTCTGTCTGTCCGTCTGTCTGTCTGTTCATCTGTCGATCTTTCCGTCTGTCTGTCTGTTTGTCTGTTCATCCGTCGATCTTTCTGTCTATCCGTCTATGTGTCTGTCTGTATGTCTGTCTGTATGTCTGTCTGTCTGTTCATCTGTCCATCCGTCTGTTTGTCTATCTGTCTGTCTGTCTGTCTGTGTGTTTGTATGTCTGTTTGTCTATCGGTCTGTATGTCTGTCCGTCCGTCTTTCCAACCGTTTATTTCTGCAAAGAAACATATTTCGACCGGATATTATTTAAAATGGTTGCCTTTTCAATTATTCTGGCTGTAATTACTTTTTACGGTTCTGTAGTAAATTAGGAACCCTTACATTTTCGCCATCTCCGTCTGTCTGTCTGTTTGTCTGTCTCTCTGACGGTCTGCCGTCTGTCTGTTCATCTGTCGATCTTCCTGTCTGTCTGTCTGTCTGTCTGTTCATCTGTCGATCTTTCTGTCTATCTATCTGAGTGTCTGTCTGTTCATCTGTCCATCCGTTGTCTGTCTGTTTGTTTGTCTGTCGGTCTGTATGTCTGTCCGTCCGTCTGTCTGCCCGTTCATTTCTGCAAAGAAACATATTTCGACCGGATATTACTTGAAATGATTGCCTTTTCAATTATTCTGGGTGTAAGTACTTTTTATGGTTCCGTAGTAAATTAGGAACCCTTACAATTTCGTCATGTCAGTCTGTCTGTCTGTTCGTCCGTCCGTCTGAATGTTAATCTATCTGTTGGTTAGTCCTTCTTTCCATCCATCTATTCTTGGATCCGTCTAGAAATAGAAATAATTCTTAACAAACCCAAAAAAATACAATGTCCAGTAACAAAAAATAAAAATAAATTATGCGTTATTTCCGCAATTGTGATTAAGAACTCTGTTAATAACATTTTAGAATTCAAATTTAAACCAGCTTTTTTGTTACTGGCTGTGAAAGCGTTAACACTTTTTTCGTTAAAAAAAAATTGTTATGATCGGGCATAGTTCAAATAAAAAAATAAAAAACCCTTATAGTTTCGCCATGTCCGTCTGTCTGTCCGTTAGTCCGTCTGTCTATCCGTCAGCATACTCTTCTTAGCATGGTGCTAGAGTGTGTCAGCGCTCTATCACTCTTCATCTATCGTTTCGTGCGGTAGTCCGTCTGTCTGTCCGCCCATTGCTTAGATCAGTGACCATTTGCAATTAGTTGTAGGTATACATATTAGTTTAAGCCGACAAACTCGAATAATAAATATCCAAAAAAAAAACTATTGGGGTTCCTCCCCTACACGTGAATACAATGTGGGGTATCCGTGAATAGGTATTTCAAAAAGAGTATAGGTTTTTTCCAAATTCACTATTTCGAAAAATATGAAAAATATCTTACATATTTGGCTTAAGGCATGCTGATAGATAATACTAACTATCCTGAACATAATTGGTCTAGCCAGTTTCGACCAACTACGGAACGCTAATACTGAGCATGGATCGACATGCACTTGGCCGGTTTTTTTCCTCATGCGTTATTTTTAGGGTTTCGTAGTAAACAAAAAACCCTTATAGTTTAGCCATGTCCGTCTGTCCGTCTGTCTGTCCGCAGCATAGCTCAGTGGCCGTTAGTACTAGAATTTGGTATACATATTAATTATGCTAACAAAGTGGTAGAATAAAAACTTTGCTGGGCTGTGGGTTTCAAAATAAAACCATTTCGAACGTAATCGGCCCAGCCGTTTTCGAATAACTACGGAACCCTATACTGAGCATGGCCCGACATGGTCTTGGCCGGTTTTTTGATATTGTATTCTCGCCATTTTCCGCAACTCGACATCTAACGTGCCTATTTTGCGTGATCCCAACGCTGGCCAAATATTTTGCTGCCGCAATATTATAATTACAAGGTTGTATGTTACATTTTTTCATAGTACCGTGAAACTAAGTAGTCAACATTGCCCGCTTTTTTCGGAAATCCTAAAATATCTCAAAAAAATATATAAAACCTTGAAGTTTTTTCTGCTCAGCATATGCACTGTGATCGTACGAATCGGCTCACATGAAGAAATAATTTTTAGATCATCATTTAGATCAGGTTTTTGTCGTTTTAAGGTGCGTGCAAACCAAAAGAGCATTCGCTGTTCTATCCCCCGCTCTACGAAATCAACCAATCACGTTTTGTGTAACGATCGAATTTCGTAGAGTGGGAGGTTAGAATAGCGAATGTTCTTTTGGTCTGAATGCACCTATAGAAGGCGAGCAAAGTAATCTCGTTCTTGACCAACATTGCCCACCTCAATTTAGTGCTTAAAAATAGCTCGTATGACAATAATTTCATTTCATTTATTTCATTTATTTATTTTGCGTTACACAGGTACATTACATCACACAGTTGGCATTTGCAAAGTAAGAGGCACTGGTACCCGGGTAGGGCATAGCAAATTTCTTACAAACTAGTATTTAATTACATAATTACACAATACTGTGGGATTCTCTATTGCCTCCGAATAAAATGCGTTTCTTCGTTAATTTAGATTTATTTTCACCAGCTAAGTTTTACTTCTTTCACACCACGTCTTACACCTTTCACATCTTACAACGTTCGTTCGTTCTCCATTCAAATCGTTCTCCCGTCCCTCTCGCACCGTCTACCATCCTTCTCTCACACGTACGCTCCGTTTCACTCATCTTCTTACGTTCCGATCCTACATTCTCGGCCGTCCTGCAGAATATCTGCCCTCAGATATCATTCCCGTTCATTCATCTTCACATCATACAAACATCTTACGTTAAAGTTGTCCAACAAAACAACAACTGTCTTAAATACATTGTGCTCAACATAGCATTTTACATAATAACAGCATTTTGGCAACATGAAATTTAAGGTAACAGCGTAAATAAACAACTTATAAAAATATTCTAACAACAGTCTATGTTATGTAACGATCTTTGACATCTTTAAAATTTAAGCTAACTTAAAAATACTTATTTGTGAGATCACTGAGATCAGGTTTATCCGCTTAGGTTCCGTCTTTAAAATACACGCTATGAAAATATGTAACCGAGAAATAAGGTATCTTACGTGCATCACCATCATCAAAAAAATCAAAAATAAAAGGTTAAAATCCTACCAGTTACTCGCAGTCTTCGTCAGGCCACCTCTTCATGAAGTCTGCCGCCGTAGATGTCCTGTTCGGCCCCTCCGTACCGCTGTAAAGCTTCTCCACGTCGTAGCGATCATTACGCTTCACCTTAGTTACCTTGTAGGGTCCTAAGAATTTCGGCTTAATCTTTAGACCTGGCCCAAACTGTGTTCTTTTAATCGCAACAAGATCGCCTACTTCATACTTAGAGCTCTGCTTCCTCTTTTTATTAAAACTCTTTCTGTTTTCCTCTTGAATCTTCTGAATCTGTTCTTTGGCCTTCTGCCTTAGAATTTCTCTTTCTTCATCAAACTGGGATATAATTTCTTTTTGCAACAGGTTTAATATTTCTACATCCTCTTTGCAGTTCATCTTAGTACCGGTCAACAGCTGGAAAGGTGAGGTATCTATGCTTCTCTGATACGTACTATTTATAGCTCGCTGTACTCGTCCCACGTGCTTGTACCATAGAGACTGATCTTCTATGCATAACTTGGTCAACATCGGTATCATAATACGATGGATTCTCTCTACTTGGCCGTTACTCCTGGCTACTCCAGTCGTAATAGTCACATGCTGGATACCCTCTTCTTCACAGTACTTCTGGAATGCTCCGCTCGTGAATGCCGTACCTCTATCGGTAATAATGCGTATTGGGTTACCGAATGTCTGCTGCTGTACTTGCAACCTGCTAATCACTTCAGCACTGGTTGTTGACTTCGTTGGGTAGAGCCACACAAACTTTGTGAATGCGTCCACAACTGTCAGTATATGATTGTAACGCTTCTTTGTTTCAGTCAACGGTCCAATGTGGTCTAAATGCAACGTATGCAGTGGCGTTCCTTCTTTTGCAATAGGATTCAAAAATCCTTCTTGTTTGCCTTCTTTTCTGGTAGCTAATAAACAAGGTATACAACCTGTAATTACTTCTTCAATCTTCTTGTCCATGTTTCTTATATAATAATCTTTGCTTATGGCCTCTTTCATCTTTCTCATGGCAAAATGGCCATTACTGTGTACCTGCTTGATAACTTCTTTTTCCATAATCTTAGGTACCACCAGTTGCCGCTGATCACCTTTGTAAAGTATGTCATTTTGCACATAAAAGTCATTGTAATTTCCATCTTTCAAAATCAGCTGTTTAATGGCATTGAGCTCCTCATCTTTTTCTTGAGCTTGGCTAATCTTCTCGTGCAAGCTTACCACAATGGCCACGTATGGATTCCGGCTAAGAGCATCTGCATGTGGCATCTTAACACCCGGTCGATGTTCTATCTCATAGTCATACTGGTCCAGTAGTAGTACCCATCTTGCCACTTTAGCTGTCAGATCTTTCTTTTTCAAAGTGAGCTCAAACGCTTGACAGTCTGTAACAATCTTAAAGTGAATACCAAATAGGTAATGGTGAAACTTCTTCACAGATTCCACAATAGCTAGAGCCTCGAGTTCATAGCTTGAATATCGACTTTCTGCTTCACTTGTACGTCTACTTCTATAGTATACAGGGTGCAGTTCTCCATCTTGACTTCTCTGCATAAGTATACCTGCCAGAGCCTGGCTCGACGCATCTGTGTGAAGTTCTGTGTGTAACTTCGGATTGAATATCTTTAAAACTGGTTCACTCGTCAACTTAATCTTTAAAATGTTAAAGGCTTCCCTTTGTTCTTGACCAAAAACAAACTTAGCATCTTTTCTCATCAAGTCAGTTAAGGGTCTTGCTATCTGTGCATAATCTTGTATGTACTTACGGAAGTATGAGGTCAATCCAATGAAACTTTGTACTTGTTTAAAATCTCTTGGCTCTGGATAACATGCTACTGCCTTAATTTTGTCTGGACTTGGCTGTACCTGCCCTTCTTTGATAAGATGCCCTAGGTACTCAATCTCTTTGCATATCAGGTGTGCCTTCTTCCAATTAATTTCCAAACCATACTCTGCAGCTACTTCCAATACTCGTTCCAGCTTTGAGAGTGCATCTTGCTCCGTCTGACCTGGAATTATTATATCGTCAATGAATACCATCATAACACCTTCTTGAATTAAATCTTTAAAAATAATGGTGATGAATCTCATGAAATACTTCGGTGAGACTGATAAACCGAATGGGGCTCTTAGGAATTCCCATTGCCCATGGTGCGTAACAAACGATGTATATGGGACTGACTCCTTGCTTATCCTTAAATGGAAGAACCCATTTTTCAAATCAAGCACACTGAACAACTTAGCATCCTTCAACTTGTCAATTAGGTCTTCGATCAGTGGTAGAGGAAACTCATCTTTAACCATTTTCCTGTTAAGCAGTCTATAATCAACACACACTCTGGTTGAACCATCTTTCTTTTTTACTAAAACTAACGGGCTAGTGTACTCAGAAAAACTCACCTGTATAATTCCTTTCTGCATCCATTCATCTACCTGCTCTTCGACAATCTGCTGTTCTGCCAAGGAAAGTCTTCTCGGACGTTGTGCCACGGGGATGTCATCTTTCAGTATGATCTTGAGTTCGATTGGCACCTCTTTTGTTTGTATAGGTTTGTATTCAGCCACCAGTCGTTCCACCTCTTCTTTAACAACGTTGTCGTGGATGTGACCTGAAACATCACCCTCACTCACACAATTCACCCTCGCCAACCATCCGTCATCCTCTGATATGAACTTTACGGAACCCTCGCGCATAACCATCACTACAGTATCCAGAAATTCACGACCTATAATTACTGGAAATGGCATAGCATCATTGGATACAATATGGAATATTACATCGTTATAACACTTCCCGTCAATTATAATACTTTGGTAAAACTTTCCAAGCGATCTTACCACCGACTGTCCAAATCCGTTTATCACTTTGTCCTCCACGCACATTTCCACTTTTAATTTATTAAACACGTCCAATCTAATAAGGTTTAACGCACTACCCGAGTCAATTAATGCGCTTACATCCATTCCGCATAAATAAATCAATTTCATCGGCTCATCGGAAATATTTTCAATCTTTTCGTCGTGTTTGTTTACATCCAAATGCCGGCCGCTGACAATGACATCCGCCATAGTGAAGTTGTCATCGATGCGCGCTTCCTCGTTGGCCGATTGCCCGAACATGGCCGACCGCCGCCGACTATCCGTCGCCGCCGCCGAACCCGATGATTGCTGTCTCCCTTTGTCGTTACGGAAATCGTGAGACGACTTCGCCGCCGGAACATCGCCGCGCTCTTTTAAATTGTTCGATGTACACTGACTTCCGATATGTCCAAACTCGTTACACCGAAAACATTTGACGCCCTTCGTACATGTCAAAGCCAAATGATTATCTTCGCCGCATTTATAGCACCGTTTTCGACCTGCCGACGATGATGAATAATTCTTCATATTATCTTTTTCTATCTTATTATGATTAGGTTTAACTTCTTGCACTTCTTTCTTCGTTTTCATCTTCATCTTTTCGTATAACTGTAATTTTTCTTTTAGGACCGGATAGGTAGTTGCGCCGTACAAAATAGCTTTATTAAGCTCGTAATCAGTTATGCCGTCGATAATGTATTGTATAGCTATGTAATCTGGGAATTTTGCGCGTTTACCCAACTCTTTCATGACCAGCATATACTGATAGTAGGACTCTTCCTTCTTCTTCTTTCTACTACCCATCAGCTCGTGCATCTCCTTGATGTTAATGGAATCCGGGAATTCTTTAAATACTGCCGCTTTGAGATCTTCGTATTTTTTGAAGGTTTTCTCGGATTGTAGCCATAGCGCCGCCGTGCCGACTAAAGATCTTCGCGCTACAATGAGGATCTGGACTTCCGTCCAACTGAAGATTTCTGCGTTGTCTTCAATATCTTGAGCCCATTTCGTCGATGAATGCGCCTTATCGTCGCCGCTGAACTTCGGTATTCCATCTAATACCATATTAAAATTGAAACTTCCATCGGACGCCATTTTTTTTTTTCCTATGAAAATTTTCCAATTTTTTCAATTTCGTCGTTTCTTAAATATTCTTGAGGCAATCCCGCTTCAGACACCAAAATTATGTGGGATTCTCTATTGCCTCCGAATAAAATGCGTTTCTTCGTTAATTTAGATTTATTTTCACCAGCTAAGTTTTACTTCTTTCACACCACGTCTTACACCTTTCACATCTTACAACGTTCGTTCGTTCTCCATTCAAATCGTTCTCCCGTCCCTCTCGCACCGTCTACCATCCTTCTCTCACACGTACGCTCCGTTTCACTCATCTTCTTACGTTCTGATCCTACAATACCTATTCAAAATAACACAATAATAATCAATAAAAAAATTAAAACACTAACATTGCATAATTATCAAGTCAATATCTTAAACGAGAAATCACTGTAGCAAAAAAAAATACAATAATAATCCGGGTCAATGTATTAATACAATTCCATGCGTATCACATTAAGTTACATCATTTTTAAATTTATAATTAAAAGTATGTAAAAAAAAAATATATAAAAAAAATTAATTAAAGAAAAAAACCTATATAATTAATAGTATGTCAAAAAAATTCATAAAATATAATGTGTAAGTTATTAGTATGTATATGTTTTGGTTTATCAAGTTATGTTAAGAACAATTATCATTAAAAAATTATTCAACTGAGTAATAGGCTTTTTCCACGAGAAGCTTTTTAAGTTTTTTACAGAACTTGGAGTACTTATTCTCCGCCTTTATGTCTGCTGGTATCTTATTGTAGATTGTAATAGATCTAGAATAAGGACCTTGTTTATATATATTCAACGTTGATTGTGGGAGTGCTAATCTGTGTCGTCGTCGAGCACTTTTTTCATATGTGTACAGATACATATGTTTCCTAACAAATTTTCCGATTTCTAATATATAAATACACGGCAGAGTCAAAATATTTTGCTGAATAAAATGGTATTTACAGCTTTCTGGCAAGCGAATGTTAACAATAATACGCAGACACTTTTTTTGCACTACAAAAAGTTCATTAGTATTTACACTGTGTCCCCAAAGAATTATTCCGTACCGAAACCAGGAGTAGGCGTATGCGTGATAGGCGGACCGAGCGCATTCAACGTTTGTGTTTCTCTTTAATACACTCAGTGCGTAGATGAAGCGGGAAAGTTTGGTTTTTAAGGTTTCAATATGTCCCTTCCAAGATAAACTTGTATCAAGTTTCAGTCCTAACAGGTTTACTTCTTTTACTTCTTCTATTCCAATTTCTTTACACAGTTCGGTCAAGTCTACGGATAGTTTTTGATAAGGCTTGAATTGTATTAAATTTGTCTTTGTTTCGTTTAAATCTAAGCCGTGGTCTTGTAACCAAAGTTTTGCTTCTACTAGTGATGCTTTAATGTCACAATCAATGTTATGATTGTTTGGGCATTTAAAGAGTATCGATACATCATCCGCAAAGAGTATATTATATTGTTGTAGAGCTTTGGGCAAATCATTAATGTAAATTATAAATAGTATACAGCCTAAAACACTTCCCTGTGGTATTGATGAGTTTATTATTCGCATTTCGGATCGGATGTTCTTAAGTTCCCCTGTTGTTTCGTCCGAATATGGAATTTCCACTATTTGCGCTCTATTTTTAAGGTAAGATTGTAGTAATGTGTACGCGTTTCCGCGAATGCCGACTCCATATAACTTTGATAGTAGGATCTTATGAGACACTATCATACGCTTTCGTCATATCGAGGAGTAGGCCTATCGCAATCTGTTTCGCATTTATATAGTTTAATATTTCATTTACATATTTGTACACCGCTAAGGTGGTACTACGGTCTTTACGGAATCCATTTTGGCTATCGTCTAATACATTAAACTTTTCCAAGAAATCATATACGCGGTTGGCTATAGTTTTCTCAAAGATTTTTGACACAATGGGAAGAAGAGCAATTGGTCTATATTGGCTGGGATGTTTTCTATCGCCGTTTTTCTTAAAGACTGGTTTTATAACAGCAATTTTTAACTTTTCCGGGAAAACCCCTTGTTCATAAGATTCGTTTACCAATTTAGTAATAATTGGTGACAATTCAGCGCTACATGTTTTAATAAGAGCAGATGGCAATTCGTCAATACCGAAGCTATGCTTATTAGGAAGGTTTTTAATTATTGTAAGAATTTCTTTTTCAGTTACTGGACTAAGGTATATGGTATTTACAGCTTGATTATTAACGGGCCGGCCGTGATGCTCCGTTTGCGATGGCGACTCTCCTATACTGGCGAAAAAATCGTTAAAGGCGTTCGCTATAGTATAAGGACAATGTAAATTATTATTTTTGTACATCAATGTAAAATTTTCAAAGTTTCTATTTCGCTTTACTCCCATGATAGCGTTTGTAATGTTCCACATTGTTTTGGTCTTGTTATTTGCATTTAGTATTTCTTTTTCGTAGCTACATTTTTTTGATGTTTTAATGCATTTTTTTAACATGATTCTATATTTTTTATAATGTTGTTTTAAAACAATACTTTTTGATTGGTTGTTCATAATTTTTAATAATCTTTTATGCTTACTAGATCTTTTTATACCTTTTGTCAGCCAGCTACGTTTTTTCTTATCCTTTAGTTTGATAATTTGTTTGGGTATATGAATTTCTAGTAGTTCGTGCAGTTTATCGTTAAAACAGTTATAATTTTGATTCACATCGTTATTTTCTATTACGATTTCATTCCATCTAATATTTTGCAATGCTAACCTAAAATTCTCTATATTTTTGTCATTGAAAACCCTTCTTGCGCTGAAACCGCGCCTTTCGGGTGCCTTGCCGACTTTAAATGAGTAAACTACACTCTTGTGGTCTGAAATACCCTCATCTGTGACATAAATACTATATTGCTTCTGATTTGTAAATATTAGATCGATACACGTTGAGCTTGTCGTCGTTTCTCTGGTTGGTTCTTTAACTATTTGGAACAGATTGTGTTCTGACATTATGTTACATAATTTACAGGAATCGGTAGAGTTTTCCAAGACATTTATGTTAAAATCGCCCAACACTATAAGGTGGACATTTTTCTTGCTATTAAACTTAGACAAAAGCTTGTATAAACTGTCAAAAAACAAGTCCATATCACGACCTACTCTATACAAAGTTTCTGGCTTTCTGGTTTTCGTATAGTTTTTTATTTAATATCTCATTCGTATTAGATAATTTCGACTCCAGAATATAGTTGTTATGAGTTAATTTGGAGTCTAGAAGCTTACTAATTTGTTCCAGACTAGTGTCGGCGTTTCTGCTTTTAGAAGAGTTTGGAGTGTCACTTGGTGTTTGATCTAAATCCTCAAGCACAATTCCGTCAACTGACATGTCTGTCTCATTCATAATTGTAGTATTAAACGGTCTTCGAACTGGGGTATGGTCATACTTCTTTCTCGACGTTACGTTATCACATGACGGACAACGCCACGATCGCTTTAATTCATGTTGTTTTTCTCTAAAAGTTGCGGTCGTTATCAATAGACATTCATAGTGATACTTGTCTTTGCATCCGACGCACGATAAAGTCTCGCTTTCGCTTTTTAGAGGATTTGGGCAAGCTACACATTTCATTTTAACAAAATAATATCACTAATTCGAAATAAAATGAAATGAAATGGAATTCAAATACTTTACTCGTCAATACCGCCGATAGTCAATTAGTTGCGTATCATTGCCGAAAAGGTCGTAAGCGCCGTGCAAAACTCGTCGCTTACGTTTTTAAGTTGTAACAATTTGTCCTCCGTGGATAGGCGTAGGGTTTGCCGAATGGTCGTAAGCGCCATGCAGAACTTGTCACTTAGTACGTTTCTGTTTCTCGACACTTTCAACGGACACTGCACTGTTTACGTTAGCTTTGACGGTATTTCTAAAAGTTCATTGATTTTAATACGACGATTTACCACAAATTTAAGGGTTCAAAGCGGACAATAAAGCACACACACTATAACTATGACGATGCACTTATAATGTTTGAGGTATTTGTCCAAAAACGAGAGGTTAAACGCACTTTACAATTTATTTAGCACGGAGCGCAAAACTTAGAATGCTTACACCACAGCGGCGTGCGGGGAATAATACTACGATCACAGAAGGTTTTTGGGCAATTCTACCATTTCATGTTTATAACTCAGGGATAAGTATAAACAATTTTGAGTAAATTGGTTGGGCAATGTTACCTACCCGTTTTCGCTCTTTTTCATACAAGGTCCACTAACGCAATTCGCAAATGCTAGGGTTGTCACTTTTAAGTAGATATCTTAACTAAAGACGTTTAACTTTTGTTCAAAGTATTAATATACTAGTGAAGTAAAACAGTCCAAAATGTATTATTTGTTTTAATGCAATAATAATAAAACCGTTTTTTGAATGGGAATCAAGATAATATTATATTGATATAAATATCAGCCCACTAACGAAGCAGCAGACAACGAAACTGACAATTGAGAGTATAGTTATTGGTTCCGAACATTTTGTACACGTAAAATAAAATAACGGAGTTATAAAAACGTAATTTACTGAAAAAAACATTACCCTCCGCTATTTTTATAAAGTGGTAAAACTTGAAAGTGACAACTGTAGGCTATTTTTCATGATGGGCAATGTTTTCAATGTCCGTTTGCTAAAGTACCGGATAAAATTGCCCAAAGCCATAACTTATTTTCTGATTAGCTTTTTCCAATAAAACTACTATCAATGTAATCTACTGTTGTCATTTTATTACAGGTCATGGGTTTTTTTTTCATTTAATACCACCCTGTTTTGAGAAATTTATGTCTATATTTTGCCAAGATTTTGCCCGCCAAATAACCAACCTCACTCAAGAAGCTCTAGCAAACAACTAGATGAAGATAGACGCAAAAGTCATACTTGGTGTTGCTTCTCACATAATCTATTTTATACTAAAAATAGTTAGGCCGCCATAAGAATGTAATTTTTTTTCTATAATAACCAATTTATTTAAAATTCAAGTTTTGGGCAATGTTTCCCCTGGAGGCAAAGTGGGCTAATTTTACGGTAGTAATTCTATGTGTATTTAGCTGTATTTTACTGAAACCTGTATCTTAATACCTGTAGCCAACTAATAGTCTAAAATTCACGATATTACATGGTTCTATGTTGTGGTCATATAACTTACAAGGGCAATAAGGTTCTATGTTTGTTTGATTGATATTATTGTAAGTGGTTATATTATATATAAAATGTACTTAATATTTATAGTCATATACATTGAATTTAGGCTGTGTGGTGCGGCAGTAACAATATATTTGCCACCTACCAAGTTGGAGAACTTTTCCGATGGGTGTTATAAGAGTCGACTAAGGGACGGTACTACGCTGATCCAATTATTTGAGATGGAGGCAGGGCAGCAGCCTCATCATAATGGACACATTACTGCAATCACCAATCCGTTTGCCCAGCGTGGCTATTATGGGCATTATGTCATTTATGTCCTACCTAATGTACCCATACGCATAAATAAAATAATAGAAGAGGCCCACGTCAAGACCACTGTTGCTGTATTAGACTGATGATGTGATATTGAATTTAATAAGAAGGTATCCTTTTAACATTAAAGTGTATTTATCTCATAAAATCATCTATAGGTACTCATATCCATCAGTATAAGCATAATAATCTTATTATAACATCGATCGACCGATCTTTTTATTAAAGAAACGTGGCCTGCATGCATCGTGTCACTTATATAATGGTGTTTCATACTTAATCGCTCAAATCAAACTAATGAGGTGCCGTGTTCCACAGCCTTAGATACCATGGACCCTTTGATATTAAGACACCTGAATGGATGCCTTGGTATACCAGCATAGAAGAAAGTGGAAGATGCCATGCCAGAGGACCTAACCCGCGTATGTGCCAGCCATCCTGGAACCCTTTGATATAGCAAGAATCCTTTTCCCTAAAGTACTCGCAAAAGTACTCTTTATCATCAGATCAGCTGCGGTCATATACTCATATGCTGACTCCAGCGGCAGCGGTGAAACGCTGGAATGTGGAAGACCAAGCTAACCACGAATAAATAAATATTAATATATATAGTATTTTTCCTTTTTTAGTTTTAGTAGGTACACACGCCAACCCAGTTAACTCTATCAAAGATTTCGATTCTGGACCGTGTACGTGTTTCACTTAGTCGATTTGACCAAACTTTGATTCGAAATATAACGCTTATTTTCGAATAGTCATGTCAAATCTCCATAGTACTTTAGCACTACATACATATATATATATATATATATATGTATATATATATATATATATCTGAGAGAAAGCGTTATTCTTCGAATAAAAGTTTGGTGAAACGCAGCCTTAGTTTTATTTTCAGTGACGTCTCAATTGTTTTTTCTTAAAATCTTGAATTGATCCCGATCTGTCTTTGTCACCCATTCTTGATTCGTCATTTTAACTGGGGTCAACTATATCAACTTTGGTAATTTGTTGTATTGTCTATTTCATATTGCTCATTTAAGCCTTCGTCAACATCTTCTTTGGGTGTGTTGCTCTAACTACTATCTTGCTATACTATATGCTAACTATAAAAAATTAGTGACACAATCAGAACGGCATCAATTTAAGAACTTGACATACGACGACTGAGAGTACAGTTCGTGAAATATAAATTGGTAACTTTCTACCTACATTATAGTAAAAATAAACGTTCAATTTATATTTCTCGAACTATACTGTACGCTTAGCACATGATTGCTATGTCAGTATGTTATCGCTACATGTATAGATTTTCTATCTTTTACCAACAATATGAATAAAAGGGAGATGGATAATCTATTTCGCGGCGACATATTGTCGCACTGATCCTGTGCTAAGTTTACTGAGACGAACCATGAGTGACGATACCGCTGTCAATACAATTTTTACCTCATCATAACACTAACCTTTTCAAAGCCACGGCAAAAACAGCAGCTGTCACTCCATCCACGCCACCAAAGTGTCACAAAGGAATTTGTCAAAAACTATAAGCAAGTGCGACTAGGTCTCTATTGATCTGTGACTTGTATATCGGTCTTTGGCGTTGAAACAGTATTACCAACATAACCGTTATCGCCGTCCACAAGGTTTCAATTAGATTGGACAATGACTGATATATTGGTAGGTACTGATTAACAAGAGAGTTTCAACACCAAAGACTATTTGTAAGTCACCATCCACAAAATAATATGTAACTATGCACGTGCGTAAAGTTCAAATTTAGCTTTCATAGTTTTACGTGGCGTTGAAAAGGTTGAAGCAAGTCACCAGTCTCACGACTCACCAGTCAGCTATTTGGAATATAGTTGATTTTTGTGGTAAAACATGTTAGTTTATTGGTGTCTGCAAATGACTTTGCATTTATTCGTAACTCTTACACGCATCCAGTCCAATTGCCTTATTCATAAAACATCAAGACACATTAGTTAACTGTGTGTTGGCGATGAAATTATTATATGAACAGGTTGTGTAGCCAATATGCCAATCGCTAACATTCAGTCGCGAACGAAACTCAACTGTCTTCGTCACACCAATAAGAAAGAGTGACAGAGAGAAAACTACGATACACTACCTGCTCAGCGTAGCGTAGCGATTGGCACCAAAGAGAATAAAATCACTAATTGGCACGTTAGCTAACATAGCTACGGACTCAGATCTATCAACCTCTTTTGAAAAGCAAGTTCAGTTTCTCAAAAGAGGTTGATGACAGATTGCAAACTCTGAATTAACAAGCAACTCGCAGCTACGCGTCTTTTTTCAATTGTATAGATTAAAAAGAGAAGTGTGGCGGCAAGTTGATGTTAAACACAAGATATGCTAGCCTTGCTATAGGAATTAACGTGACTGTAATCATAACATTACCTCCTGATAACAGTAGGTAAGGACATTTTTTCGCCGCCAATGAATTGATATAACTGATAAAATATATGTTCGTTTAACACTACGAAGCTGATACTTACTTTGTTGAGTTAGTTGTTTACATGCAATTTGTTGCTTGGCGTGTGTTGCTCGCTTTTATTTTTTGACGTGGCGGTGAAAAGGTGAACGAAAAGGTGCCACTTTGTCACTTAAATTGATGGCTTTTCCTTTTGACATAGGATTTAAAACAAATTGGCAGATTGTAGTGTATTGCGTCCTTTTTCCTTAACTACGTTCGGTTATGCGTTTAAATTTGGAACAGATTTTTAATTTCTAGTGGGTCTCTATTCCAGTATCCATAAATATTAAAATAGTAAACGACACGAAACATCATTTCAATACGTTTTCCTTATACAAACCATACGACATTCAATCTCGATTAATCGGAGAATAGGCACCACATGTGATTGTCTATTTGTTCAAATCAATTTTGACAGGAAAACCACTATTATTCCGTTCCCAAGAACACTAAACGTAGCGTTCGCGGCCAAAAACGTTTGAAAGAACATTAACCGTAACGGAAACTTTATAAGAAGAACATGACATGACAGTTCATCTCTTACAACAGAATTAGGAAAACCGTTATTATTCCGTTCGTTGAGAACAGAATCGGCCATTAAGCGTTCCGTCAAAGAACATTAAGAAGTATCGGTTAATGAGAACAAAAACTTTATGATTATGGTTTGGGGTTGACGTATGGTAACGGTTTGAAAATAATAACGGTTTCCGATCCCTGGTGTATGCACTTACCAGATTTTTTTTCGCACTTATCTTCAAAACACTAAAAAAAACTGTCGTTTTTGCAAAAAATTTACTTCAACTGACATTGACTTTGACGTATAGTCACAAATGGTGGCCATTACAAAAGTGTTGCCAGTTTTCAAATTCAAAATGTTACTAAGATTTTAAATCTTTATGTTTGGTATCGCTGAGTGTTGCCATTAAAAAGATAAAAAATATTTCGTAAATTAGAATAAAGTGGGAAATAATTTCCCGGTATTTGATTAAGGGTTAAGCCACCTAAAAACGGTTGTTAAAAAAAAGGCTTGCATGCAAACTGTTCATCGTTCTCCCATGTAGAACACCCATATAGATATTTAGAAAACGAGCTATCAAATAAGAAAGATACTAGAGTACTTACTTAGAGTAGGTACTATAGTGTACTTTGCGTTCCAAAAAGGAGATCAGATACCGTCTTTGCTCGGCTTTAATTTTAGTCTGCTCTCGACCGCTCTTCGCATATGACGTGTGAACGCAAAAACAAAATGTCTCCAGTGTGCCTACCATGGGCTGTCGCAGCGTTATTAACGAGGACACACGAGGACTTACCTTTTATCTATCCCGCTTGTAGTCGCGTATTAGCCGAGCAGTATGAATAAATACTAAATCCGCTTTAATAACGTGGCGGCAGTTCATGGTAAGTAGGTCCATTGGATCGGTAATCACCTGTTTAAGCAGCACCAATAATGTTGGGGCTTTGTCTAGAATGTCTAGATCACGATATTATTTCCCTTCAGCGGTGACTAAGTACTTTTTTGATCTAAAGTACGTGTTATTATTTATAAATTTATTTTTCTGGCACATTCATAAACGTAATAGTATGTATAAATAAACAGTAGCGGATGAGTAACAAATGGGGAAAATTTTCACACCACCTATTTCAAAACGGGTATTTTCTTCCATGCTAGCCATTGGCACATTCTATTGCCAGCCTAAAAATTACTAATCTGTGCTAAAATTATAAATTATGTATACCATTATTCAGTTGAAAGTAAAAAAATGTAAACAAATATGGCTGAGTTTCCCATTTGAAGTCTTTGACACACATTATCGTAAAATACGTTAGCAGATATATTTTTACGTTAGTGAACTTGAGGGTTAATGTTTTAAGTTGGCGATAAAATCAAGACTGTGTTCTGAAAATACGTGATTATGAAATAATGCAAGTTTGCAGGTTTGTTTACTTTTTTTGACTTTCGACTGACGAATGGTATAGGTACGTTCATAATCAAATAGGTACGATTTGATCAGGAGCGATTATGTGCATAAATATTAAATTAAATCCTTTATTTTTCTCATAGGACACGTGAAAAGTTGTAGGTATGTGTCACACAGTATCAAAAATATTTTCGTTTTAGGTGTTCACGCTTGAATCCCTCATTACGCTCAGGATTCCACTTTAGAATGCTTCACTACGTTCGTAGTTCTATTGTGGAATCCTTCGCTTCATTCGGGATTCTATGAACGCACTCGCATTTTGATCCATCATCCCTTGTGATGTCATGTGATTGTTCCTTAAGCGGGTTGATCGAAACGAATGCTCGCTTGCACTCGCAATAACTGAGAGTGAGAAGTTTACTCGGCTACGTATCCCGAGGGTATCTCAGTGAGATGCCGGCGGCTGGACGCTCTTTGTCTTCTACACTGAGACTTTCAATTTAAAATTTCGAGACATCTTGTTTGAAAGCGTCTTGAATATTACAAAGAAAACGCGCAAATCGCTTTATTGACTTGTATTCTTGAATAATGTAGGTAATTTGGTATCTAGAGGTATTTTTATATATTTATGATGAATGATCACAATGGAATGTTGTAATTTATTTTAGTATACATATAGAAAGTATTCGCTAACAAAAAAATTGCAGACTTAGTACCTAAGTAGGTGACGCTGCCGAATTAACTGTCTTTAAGTTTATGTAAACTTGCTGATTTACTGTAAATATTAGCAAGGGACGACAAGCCGGGGGAGAGACTTTTTGTATGTATGAGGTGGAATTGTGACAATACCAAGATAAGTTGAGCACTTATATTAAGAGATAATTACACAATAATGTTCTTTTAATTCTTAAAACAAGTATGACTAATACCTAACTATAACTGAGGATGACCTAGTGGTGATGTGATGATGGATGGCTCCGCCCCTAAAATATTTTTTTACTATTTAAAATCATTATTTTGTACAGTTCCATACAATACATATCCTTATCAAATTGAATTAGGTACTGTAGTACTGGGTTTATACTTTCCGAGTAAATCGGCTGTGACTGACGGACGTGTCGAATCTGTCGAAGGGTTCCATTTGATAGCGGAACCCTAAAACAGTTATTTTTATTTTTGGAAATCGCTGGATTTAAAAACATGTCTCTTCTCTGTGTGAAACGACGTAGATAAAGTGTTGGTAAAATATAGTTCGAGAAATATTATTTGACCGACTGTTATCTTACTTACGACCTTTTGTTTTGCGTTAACACTTACTAGACAATCAGCAGTCGAGCACTTTTCTATTGTTCATTACTCAAAACAAAAGGTCGTAAGTGAGATAAGAGTCGGTCAAATAATATTTCCCAAACTATACCTACATAAGCACCTAAGTATGTAGATACCCAGTGCGTACTAAATTTTCCTTAGAACTTGATTAAAAGACAAAGTTTGTTTATTAACTCTGGCCTTTTGAATCCTTTGTCCAGCAACTTGGTAGTAAACACAAACGGGGTCGCTGATACGATAATAATTGGAGCTGTCCGCTCTAGTGACAAATGCTATCCATCCGATCGAGGCTCCGAGTGCGCTCGCTGACAGATCAATTTGATCAAGGACGCTCTTAGGTTTAAAAAATATCCCCAAGCTATTAGACGATTGCATTATACATCAAAATTGAGTTTACTTATTTTTGTTTAAATTAGTTGAATAAAAAAAAACTTTGACTTTGATTTTCTCGATTTATTCATAGGTACCCAAGTGAAAATGGCTTGAATCGAATGATCGGTCGTCGGTTTGATCGGTGCCGCCTATTGTGAGTATCAAATATCAATCACGGTTTATTCACGGTTCATGTACATCAAATTAACACAAAAGACGGATTTAAGGACTAGTGTTTTTCGTATGGGCTCCTCAAATGCTCCCCCTGATGCTGCAAATTCTGATTTGATTCTGATATTATGTGCCTGTTGCCAATCAGCGGTAGGTACTTATTGTGGGAAAATAAGAAAATTGCTATTTGACGTGGAAATATTATGATTATGTGTATAAATTAAGCATAATTTTTCAGTTTACTTAATTTATAAAATCGAATGATAACATTTTTTCATTACGACTGTGATTAAAATAAATGCTCTATAAGTACAAATGCATCAGAAATACATTATGAACATATACTTAAAAAATTAGTTTATATTACTAAGAATTTTAAAAATATGTAGGTAGGTACATATTTAGACTGTAATCTAAAGTTCCCTAGGGCGGGAAAAACTATTTTTAATCCAGCTATCTTCATAATGAAAAGTGAACTTAATGAAAAAAGATGGAAAAAGCCTAAGTATTTAACTTAAATATTGTTCTACATAAGTAATATCAATACTAGTACCTACAATGTCTCTATTGCTATATTTATTATACTGGAGACTTGCGTGTCGTAGCTTAGTCCAAGCTTTGAATATGGAAATATAACTAGGGTAGGTACCGGATCTTTGTAGGTATATACCGATATACAGTAATATAGTAAAGACACCGGTCTTTACTCACTATCAGCATAATACATACCTATGTACTAGGTAAGTGCGCTTCGCGATGTCAGCTTCCTGCGAAGATACATAATCGTGTATCCGTGATTTAGGGTTGACACGGTTCCGTTCTGACAACCAGTTAGCATTCTACTTGTCTTTATATAATTCAAACCTAATAAACTTTTAATGTTATTAATCTGAATTAAAATGCATATAGTGTAGTATCTAAGTTTGCCTACGAAGACGGAGGTGTTGGGTTCGATTCCCGCTAAGAGCATTTATTGGTGTAATTTAACTTTCTTGACCTAATTAAATAGTTAGGTACTCTATCCCTTCATTCGTAGCAAAGGAGAAAACTTCCCCATTCATCCTATGTCACCTTCATTTACCAAATAGACTGGCCTAATAGCTGTTCTCTATCATAGTTCCGTGTGGATTTTCAAAGCATTTCGACCGCCGTCATCACCATTTTGCCAATTACCGAGGAATGCCTTGTGGATTCGAATATGCTTGTTATATAAATCCATCAAACTTGGCCTACTCGATAGCCGAAAATGGCATTTGAATGAGCAGGGACATTCCTAATATTTTATTATGACGGCGATGACGGTGGGAGTAACGCTGTGAAATATCTATCCTTAAATTCATATCATTATATTTTCTTCGGTTACCGCGAGGATTACTCGTGAAATAAACTAAACTATAAGTAGTAAACGGGGTACGTGGTCGCCCCCAGACCACGAACCCTGTAAAGTGTTCGAAACGTCGGAATGAAGTTAAAGTTAATCCGTTTTCATAGTTTTATTTCATATCATTATTGAAATATATCCTTATTCATCCTTAGAAATCGTCAGAATGTGTCAATAATATAATACCAAATATCAACACAAGTTTTCTTCTGAGAATTGGCCTATTGTCACAATCAGAAACAGTAGTGTGGTGTGAGTTGTGACATATGCTATCTGATCCACGGAACAGTTCAAGCCGGTGCTAAAAATGTTCTCGCTCACTCCCCGTTGTTTTATTCACGTTCTCTGTTCCCCATTTGTCTGTGTCTGGTCCAAATTACTTTTTAACCCCACTCGAAGGTAAGTTAAAAAGAAATCTGCGCTAGTGAGAATTGTTGCGCGAACTGTGTAATTTTTCATTGCGATGCTTTAATGTCCTAACTGTGGCATGAGATCTACACTTTTAAGAGGACTGATAAATTGGTCGTTATTGGCGAAATAATATTTAGGTACTGATTGCACCACTATGCTTTTTTGCAAGATTTTTTTAACACTCGTTTGCGTATGAGAATAGTTTTAGAATCCAATATCTATACTTCATGAACCATTCTGTCGTTTGAGATGATGATGAATTGATATCCTAATTAATTAGTTCATAGTATCGTGTAGTAATTCTCGATTGGCGAATATTTTGTCTCGTTAGAAAACATATATTAACTATTAGGGGTATGAATATTCGATATTATCTAAAAGGTACCTAATATTTTTGTAAAAAATATCTCAACAAAATGGTATACCCATAACATAGGCATCTTGGAAATATGAGTATGTACAACATAACGTGCTCGTATAGGTATATCCATGAATGTAGGATTAATATGGATTTGACAACGTTATAATAATAGCAAGAACGAAAGGGATGGTCTTATGAAACTTTTTACTAGTGGAAGTGAAAAGGGACGATAATCGTCCGTCCTTATCACTGTGCCACTATTTTTTGTGTGTGTGTGCATTAGATGCTAAATGTAAGTGCCAGACAAATGCGTTGAATACGTCACTAAGTGCCACACACACAAGTATCTTCTTTGTAGTAAGTGACTATGTCTATCCCTCTTAGTGGCACACTATGTGCGGCCCCTCGGGTATATCCAACCCGGGGAACCTTGATCCCTATGACAGTTGTCAGTTCCATACATTATCTGTCAACAATGTCGCGTCTTGACAAGTAATGTATTGAACTGACAGCTGTCATAGGGATCAAGATTCCCCGGGCCGGCTATAATACATTACAGTTCATACATATATTAAACCTGTCTACGATGCTGGAGTTCCTGGAATCCCGGCGGGTACTCTTAGGCAACCTAAAATAAAAAGCAACAATGACAACTTT
>JALPQI010012875.1:0-44735 GCA_025490895.1 Thaumatotibia leucotreta | reverse complement strand
AGGGAATTTTAAGAGCACTTGTTTTCCTGTAGTACCTACTGAGATCGTAATTAAATACATACCGGTAAAGTCGCTTACATTAGCGCTAGGGGGTAACATTGTCCTCACGAAAAAATCCCCTATGATTCATCATCATCATCATACAAGCCGAAAGACGTCCACCGCTGAACATAGGCCTCCCCCAAAGATTGTCACAATGACCGGTCCTGTGCCGAACGCAGTCAGCGGACTCGTGCGACCTTCACCAGAGGCCCCATTTCTCAAAAGCTTGTAACTTGTAATACCTGTGGAAGTCTCTTTTTAACAGCATTAATAAGATTAAGGACTTCCGCTTGTAATAAAAGCTACAAGCTTTCGAAAAATAGGCCCCAGGTTATCGCTATGATTGCCTTAAATAAATGTAAAGATGACATCTAACATTTTAAGTAAACGTTGTGAAGTAAATAATCTTGTTTTAATTCAATTATTAATTTGCTAAGATGGATTTTTTTGGGTGGGCAAAGTTACCCGACTTTACGGTAATATACAGTGTGTAACCATCATGCGAGTATTCATCACTTATCGAAACTTAACTACTATTAATAAATGTAATAATATATATTACTAGCAATAGTTTTACTGTAGTAACAGTCCAAAAATATTGGAGTATAATTAACTTTATCTTCTTTAAGCAGTCAATGTATTGCGTGTAGGTACATTATTAATAGTCCAACGCTGCAAGTGGCCGCGATTTATCGTTGTTTGAATAAGCAACACTTTGGTAACTGTGTCATTTCTTACATATATTACTTAAGTAATTCAAGATTCGTGTTATATCAACCGTTTTGTGCGTGCCTACCTGTAAAATACAAAGACTTATAAAATACTTGGTTCAACGGACTTGTAATGAACTTGATTCAAGATTCTAACACAATCTAAACATAAAATGTTGTAACACGGTTAAACATAATATTAAACATATTGGCAACGTTGAAACCAAGTTCAGTTATTTTTGCTCACATTTCGTAACCCATTATAAATGATTAGTCTGTGTGTTTTAATTATAAACGAAAGTTTTATAAGACACGTTTGCTATCTGTTGCGATAAACTCTAGTTTTCACTGACGTATCTGGGTCAAACAAAGATTTAGGTTCTAATTAATCTTTCCTGTTACCAAAAGTTGAAAAAGACAAAACGAATGGGTATTTTGATACAGGACAAAATAACTTTGGGAAAATTGACGACAACAGAACAAGCCATAATTTTCTTCAATTCTGGTTCAGTTGTCTCAGAAAATACAGACAAAAGAAAAATATTTTTTTAAAAGTCCGATCAAAGGGTCATACTGTAGTTTTCAGAAAAAATTGTCTCTACTATAACTGTATTTCAGTACAGATAGTGCTTCTTGCGACCACAAGTGCGACAAGTGGATCATTTCTTGTCAGCTCGAAGAAGAGGAAGGGAGGGGGGGAGAAGGGCCATCTGTGCTGAAAAACGTCGTACGATACACGTTCAAAGAGGAAATTCGTAACTCGTGTCGAATAACTCCGTTTGTAGTATTTTAATTTATAACCTCTTGTTTCTAAATTCTTATTTTTGCACTGACATCATAATGTGTATATTCTTTATTTTATTCTACCACTTTGTCGGCGAGACCAATGAATGCCTATAATTGCAAATTTCTAGTTATCGAGTTAAGTTACGGATTTAGGACAGACGAACTTGACAAAACAAGTAGGGTTCATAGTTTACTGCGAAACCCTAAAAGATACACCTCATCCAAAAACATTAGTGAACATTACCCTCTCGTAGTCAGTCGGGTAAAAATTAATAATGTTAGAGCTCAGAACTAGGGCAAGCATACTCGTATATTGCGTTAGTTCCTCCGCAGACGTACTCCGGGTACTATTAGGGCTGCACGAGCGCTCCGCAAACAAGACTCAAATTGTAGGGGAGACTGGGGAAAATGAGATGTAGGCACTGGTCTCACCGCGAGCTACTAAGCTATGAACTATCGGCTACAAACACGAACAAAAGATACGCACTCCCGTGTAAATAAAAGAGACACGGCGATACTCGCCCGGCGGTGATAGTTGATAGCTGGGCGAGTATCGCCGTGTCTCTTTTATTTACACGGGAGTGCGTATCTTTTGTTCGTGTTTGTAGCCGATAGTTCATAGCTTAGTAGCTCGCGGTGAGACCAGTGCCAAAAAGGCAGAACCACTACCACGTTCTAAACTCCGCTCCCGACCCGTGGTCCAACCGCTGTGTCTTAACTGATGGTTGTGTCACGGGGAAATAAAATGATGCATAGTCCAACCGATTATACTACGAGGAAGTTAGTTTACCCGTGGTCCAATTGGTTGTACCACGGTACACTAAATTTATCGGTATTATACTAGAACATATATTTACGTATACTAGTTGGACAATTGCCCCTCAGTTGTACTATGGGTCATAATTACATGACAGTAAAAAAAAGTAATCTGACAGTTGAATCACGGATAATTTTACATACCCGTGGCACAACCAGTTGGACATAGCGGTTGGACCACGGGTCGGGAGCGCTATAATCGTCGTTAGGCCTGCAAAAATCACTCTCTGCAGGATTTTAAATAATTCAATTAATTCCTTTGTGTATTGTTGCTAGGTTATACTATTTCAATTGTCATAAATCATTGCGACTTTTGTAGCCCAACGACATAATGCGATTCGGTTTAGGACCTAAATAACTCCATAGAATAACTGTTAAAAATGGACAAGCCGAACCTAAACCGATCGCATTTAAGTGGTCAATGTGGGGGCTATAATTCTTAAACTTATTAGAAAATTTGCACTTGACTGTATACTGTACAGTCAAGTGCAAAAATGTGTATCGAAAGAATCCTCTTATAAATATTTTTAAATTTTTTAAATATATATACACCTTATTTTGCCTTTAACTGTACTCGAATGTCGCTTTAGTTCCTCCACAGACGTATCCGGGTACTAAAAGGGCTGCGCGAGCGCTCTGCAAACAAGACTCAAATTGTAGGGGAGACTGGGGAAAGATGAAACTAAAAAGGTTGTGTATCAGTTCAAATGTATTTTCAAATTATTTCGTGTCTAAAAAATATCTTAATGAATTCATATTTTAACGTCAATCGGGTCTTAATCGCGTAAACTTACGTTTAATATTATCCTGAAGTTTCGGGTTTGACGTTAGACCCGTGGTCGCAGGCAGACTGACGTGAAAATGTACTGCGCGGGTTTTACAAACTACCCGGACTTGGTCTTGGTTTTTCACTTCTTCGCTAGGGGTGTTTTGTCCGAGGGACATAAGGTAAAATAGATTAGAATTGTTTATTGCTGATATGCAATAAACAATTCTATTATTACAATTTTACATTACAATCATGGATTTGAAAAAATATTATGAAATGAAAAATGTTTATTTGATGCTAAAAATAAAAATAAAAAGAAAACTTAATCTATGTTAAAGCTTAAACTAAGTACAAAGCATCAAAATGGATGCCACTCAGCACATATGCCGATAACTAAAGGGCTTTAGTTATGGCGCTGGTTTTCAGGGCAACCAGAAATATTATTTATGAATTAACACTAATATCTGTTGACATAAGTAAATTAGTAATTTAATTACAATTAGAGTTAATACACTGCGACTTAATAAAGAGTGCATAAGTGTGAGCAAATTCCATAAGTGATTTAATGAATCATAAAGGTATACCTACATGTGACACCTTGTAAGGACAGAGAAATATACCTAAGAGGGCTAGTGCTACAAGTAAATAAAAGGTTAGACGTGGTTTCCGCTTTTTGCCCTTTTGCCTACGGAACCCTAAAAAGTCTTAGAACTTCAACAGACAATACTATATTGCATTAGTTCCCGGCCGCGCTCAGTGCCACTACACCCGTACAAGAGTTCCGCAAACATTGAACGAAGGTAGATTGTACGTGTGCAAGTCGTGACTTATCTCTGTATTGAAGTGTACGTGTCTTTCAAACTCTTTAGTTTTACCTTTAGTTAAGTAATTTGAGACGAATTGTGAAAATGCAATGCGACAGGATAAACTTTGGAAGCTTAAGGGCGGGCTGTACCAAGCTTGATAAACTGAACAAAATTATTCTGAGAATTAGGTAGTATGAAACTTGTTTTAAGGCCTTTTCCATAACCCTTGGATAAATATATCCATGAAACTAAATTGTTCTTACTTTTTACCCCAAGCAAATAAATAAAAAAGACAGCTAGGATTTATCTGAGAGATACATTTTTTTAGGGATAGTGGGCCTTTACCTCTAGTTACAATTACTACTCAAATATCGTAGTACTCAATATCATTTTAGATAATAATATCTTTAAAGTAATATCTTTTATTGGGTGTCCAGTCTGTTGGGCTTTTGTCTGGGCTTTCGAATTTAATCCAATGTTTCATGGAGCGATAATTATTATACACAAAATAGTAAAGTATATATAAATATACATGTATGAATAAATCCAATTCTAAATGTAAGTTCGGCATTTAATGAGGACATGTCCGGATTATAGATGATCGAATCTATTACCCATGTATGTGCAGTCGAAGACAAAATAAGGTGTACACAAAAATGTTCAAAAATATGTCCCAGTGCACTCTAATTCTGTGTAATAAGAACGTCCTAACATATTTATGAGCGGATTCTTTCGATACTTATTTTTGCACTTGACTGTGCCGTGTGTTTGGATTGGACCAAGTGATTATTTTCTGACCCTGAGTTCCACTTACCCCATTTTACCTTAAATGTAAATGAAGTGTTGAAAACCATACGTGTGTTAAGTGTTATGGTAATGTGTAATTGTGTTATGATTGGAGTTCTAAACTGAGAACGTATAAATACCAAAGGAAATAAGCGTGGAATTGGCAACATTGTGGTAGCTTTTGATAGGTATAAGTAGTATGTAGGAGCAGCAGCCCTACCGTGAACTTCGAAATCCGCAAATTTCGAGCATTTGTCTCTATCACTCCAACGCTGGCTAGTTAGAGTGAGTGACAAAGACATTGACGAATTGCAAAGCTCACGGTACCTTAGTAGGCTTGTAGCCCTACTCGATAACCCGTACCCGTATTAATTTGGTGATTGTCAAACCATTAAAAAAATATTACGTATACTTTTTTTTAAAGATTTGTTTACATTGTTCGTAACTTTTATTGACGGTGACTTTATAGGTAGATAGTATTATGTTGTTAGTTTCAACTTTTGCGGTGTTTCTTATGTTTAGAGAATAATGATTACCTACACCCTAATATATAGTCTGTCAAACCAACTTTGTCAGTAACAGTAGGAACGAATCGCTATAATATGCTTCTCTTTTTTTGAACCAGGATGCTTAACCAAGTTGCCAATCGCTAACGCTTAGTAGCGTATCGTAGTTTTCCCTCTCTGTCACTCTTTCATATTAGTGCGACAAAGACAGGTAGCTGCCTTTCGTTTACGATTGACGATTAAGCGGTAGCGATTGGCAATTTTTCTAAGCACCCAGTAACATTAGGGTAGAAAGAGACGGTATGATTTTCTCTATCTATGTCTCACCTGAGTGAAATTCTAGCCAAACTATAGGTAGCTAATGGCCCACCATTTTCATACCTTGTCACAGTAAACACATTATAGGACTACAAGAGGCTTTCATATTGTTAGTTGCTGTGACAAAGTACATCTTGAGGATAAGTTCTTAAAAAGTCTACGACAGAGGGCAAAGTTTGAATATTTTTGCTATCAAATATGAAAGTACGTGCTTAAATAAATAGGTAGGAATTACGAGTCTGTTATTTGATAATTTACCATGTTTGAACAGAATAATATTCAAGGTTATTTTAATTTACTTTGGTAGCTAATATTCACTAGAAAATTATCGTTGACCATTAATAGTATAATACAAGTGCTAAAAAAAATTACGAATTCTCTTTTTATATGTAAAAAGTACGACGAGACGTGTCTCAGTAGGTACAGATGGTCCTCCAAAATGTCGACCTGACAAGAAATGAACCACTTCTCGCACTAACTAGTGCGTAAAAAACATCAACTGAAAAGTATACGTATTTGTATTGTTGTTAAAATAGCGTTTCACCCCAGCGTTCTTTAATTTATATTGAAATTTTATCGTGAATTCTAATAAAATGCCATAATCTAATAATATCGCCTTTTCCATTGGTAGCCATGGTTACTTCAATAAGATGAGATAAGAAGGTAATCAGATATTTCATTTATCAATATACCACGCAGTCTCGGCTTTGTTGCATTATTCGCAAATAAGTACGGGGTTCTGTTATGTAGTAAAATTGTGCACTTTCCACACGTTATTTAAAACAATGAATTAGTACTCGTATTACTATAAGTTATAACTTAACCGCATACACCATCACACACACACACAAAAATACTTAAACACACACACACACAGACACACGCGCGCACACAAACAAGCAACATACACACGCACGAGCGCCTTAACGGTATAAATCAGTGTTTTTCAAACTTTTTGGTGTCACGGCCCTTTTAGCCACTCCATTTTTTTCGCGACCTCGTTTCTACGACAAATACCTGTAAGTAGTACAAATTCCTGTAACAAGTATAACAAATTTGGAACGCACCTTTCTATCATTCTTTACTTACATATTATGCGTTTTAGAACGCACCTTATAATCTATATTTATTTATATGGGTAGGTAGATTCTGTTTATCGACCTACCCATTCTTTTTCTTTTCACGGGAGAGTAGTTGGATAAAATCATCCTAGAAATATCTTCAGATGTCTCCGTAAACTACTCCGGAACTTCATATTATTCATGTTATGGTGGAGATCTTGCAAAGTTTAAAAAACCAACTCAAGTCATTTCTCAAACAATGATTAGTGATGGAAAAAGTTGGATTTTGAATCCTTTTTTGAATAAGTCCGTTGAGATGAGCTGTCTGATCTCAATGCTCCGGTGAAAGAAACGCTTTTGGTACTTGCATCTGATAGAATGCTTACGTTGGAGTTCGTATCTATTACAATTTGTGCGTTCTGGGTAAAAGAAATGACAGAATATCCAAATTTAGCAAAAGAGGCTCTTAAAATTTTGATCCCATTTGCTACTTTATATTCAACAATGGTGGACATAAAAACAAAAAGGGGAATAGATTAAATTTTGAAAATGATTTAATTGTCAGCGTGTCGCGATAGGAGCTTCGGTTTGACAAATTAGTCAAAATGAAGCAAACTCGTTCTTCATTGTCCTACCTAATTATAAAATAAATACAATTTATCTTAAATTATGTGTTTTATTAATTAACAATATTTAATTTTAAAAACCTCCGACTTTTTGAGTTAGGCAAAATCAAATCAGGCTGTCGTAAGTTGCTCTTAAAGCTGAACTTCTTCGCGACCCCCCTGGATAAGTGCCGCGACCCCCCTGGGGGTCGCGACCCACAGTTTGAAAAACACTGGTATAAACCATCACGCACGCACACACACACACACACACACACACACTCTTAAACACACACACGTGTTTAAATAATCTAACTGGTTTGCATCCCTCGGAAATGATTAAAGATACATCCCATCAGAAAAACGTCACGGATCCGGCATCTCATCAGATAAGCGCGATGCGGGGCAGACAGCCCCTTAAACCCGCGGTTATTGGTTGACCGGAAACGGCCCTGCACCGGAAATTGCTTCCGACGGCGTTTCCGACCTCAACCGCCCTAAAGGTCATTAGATTATTGCTTAAAATTAATTTCACGATTGTGAGTTTAGAAACTTTTGGCCCTTGACGGATACTTCGGACTCATTTTGAATACAGGATGGTAAAGAAAATGAGCAGTCGGTTCATACCAAATTTCTGTATTATTTTCTACTGCGTTTACATTACCGTTATACAGGGCGTAAAACTAATAAGGTCGGATCTCATAACGGGAGTTAGAATAGATTATAATAATTACATTTAGATAATTTTTCATGGAATTAATTTAAAAAATGTACTTACCTACTTATACAAAATACTTAATTCGACACGCAATTATAAGCAGCATCACTCGAATATAACGGTCGATGACAAATAATTTCATACAGCTAGATTGCTGCTACGAAAATCAGTGTTGGTCATAATTAAGCGCACATAAAAAAAATTACATAATTGATAATTACAAAATTAATCCTATTCCTAGTTTAATTATTGTCGCTCGCATTAGATTACACACGACATTTTTATAAAAATATTTAGTAGTAAAGAATTTTATTTACTAAAAAAGTGATTTAAAACAGAAATGTACACATAAGTGTAAATGTACAATACAAAGGTGAACTTTTCCAAGTTAAGGTGATATTCGAATATGGTTCTTGGTACAGTTATTTCGTAAAATAATTCGTTCCTTGGACACTGGTCTCACCGCGAGCTACTAAGCTATGAACTATCGGCTCATACATACAACATAGTTCATAGCTTAGTAGCTCACGGTGAGACCAGCGGCCCTACCGCGAAAAAAGATATTCGTAAATTTCGAGGATTTGTCTCTCTCACTCTAATGACGCCTTCGTTTGAGTGACAGAGAAAAAACCTCGAAATTTACGAATTTCGATTTTCGCGGTAGTAGGCCAGTGCCTTGGCCTCTAGGACTATTTAAAAGATATGATTCTCTTCAGATTTATTTATTTTACTTTTACCAGTGTTCACTTCTGAGGGGTGCCAAACTCTCTGGCCCAATTTGTCTTTTCCTGTTTTAATAAATAAGGCAGCGAAATTATTGTTTACAGTGTGGGTGTACTTGTATTTAAAATAAACTATTATCTTACCGCCCACGATATTTTCATCTCGTCAAATTCCATTGTATTTATTAAAATAATTAATGTCTGTCTAGAATATTATTTTGATGTCAACCGTTGTTATTATTATTTACTTTTGGTAGAATATATAATAAGTAAAATCAAAGCTATTTCTAAGTTTATTACATACTTATAGCTGGGGCGAGCGACTTCGACTGACACAATTTTGACGATTCGCAGAATATGTATATTCTCCTGAGTCCCTGGGTCCGTTATAAAGGCCAAAATCATGCCATGTGTAAACGCCGAGCGCTAAAAAATAAAGTTATAAATAAAGTCCCAGAGTCCGTTATAACGGCCAAAATCATGACATGTGTAAAGACCGAGAGCTAAAAACTAAAGTTATTCATAAACGCCGATTGTCCGTTATAAAGGTCTTAATGTTTCGCGCTTAAAATCAGGCGATAATGGCGTGAATTTGAGAATCAATGACTGTCGTCCAATCAGAAATATATCATCTCTATTTCGCAAAGGCTATTGCCCAGTGAAAAAGAATATTCCGTTCAGTGCGACGTCAAAAGTCCAGCAAGATGTCACATCGCGCAGGTAGAGGTGAGTTCAATCTTATTTTTTCGCGTATACCTGTTTGTTTTTGTCTGTCTTTTTTATTTATTTAATGAGTATTTTACAGGTTTATTATAATGTAATTACTAATTTTATTGTAAACATGATGTTTGAAGTACAATTACGTGATAAATTAATTTGACCTTTGTAAAGCCCTCTCGGACTTTGTTCATAGCATCATTAAGTTCTCACACTTATTTAAAATGAGTTTTCCTTGAAATATGTAGATTAAAATTTCTAAATTAGTTATAATTTTAATGTTACAGAAGGTTTATTACAATATTTTTAAAATACTTAAGTAAAGTTACTTTATGAGGACACTAGTGTGATGTGAGAAGTAGACTGATTTAACTACAACAATTTGGTTTTGAATTAGATTTTAAAAGATAGATGTTAATGTTTTAATAACAGAACGGTTCTACGATTTTTGTTATTTTTTATAATTATAGCATTTTGACAATGCCTTATGTTTTATTTTATATTTCAAAGATACACCTGATTCCATACAAAATGACACAAATTTGCGACATTTATTATATAATCTTAGTCACATAAAAGCCGAGAGGCCTTTATAACGCCCGAATAATTTGTAAAATAAATTATGCTTAAAGTATACCTCTTTGAGTATATAACCACCTTTGTTCCAACAAAAATCTGACAGACTCATTTTAAACCTTAAAATAAGCGACAGAAAGTTCAGGACTCAACACTGATGGTGTTATAAAGGACTCTCGGCTTTTATGCGAGCGTACTCGATTTATACCCAGGACTTTACGCTGATAGTGTTATAAAGGACTCTCGGCTTTTATGCTAGTGTACTCATTTTTAGGGTTCCGTAGCCAAAATGGCAAAAACGGAACCCTTATAGATTCGTCATGTCCGTCTGTCCGTCTGTCCGTCTGTCCGTCTGTCACAGCCAATTTACTCGGAAACTATAAATGCTACAGTAACGAAATTTGGTAAGGATATGTGTTGTATGAACCGCTACAGGAATGTGATACTAAATTGTAAAAAAAACCATTGGGGTGGGGGCCCTCCATACATGTAACTGAGGCATAGAATTTTTTTTTTAGTTGTACATAAGCGTGTGGGGTATTAATAGAAAGGTCTTTGAAAATGATATGAAGGTTTATACATCACATTTTTATTTAAGCAAATCTTTTTCGAGATATCAGGTCTCAAAGTCTGAAAAATGTCCCCCCCCCTCTATTTTTTAAACTACGCGATATAAAATTCTGAAAAAAATATATGTTATGCACATTAATAAACTCTATCAACTATTTTTAGTTTGATAAAATTATCTCTTATAGTTTTTGAGGTAGGTTGATTTAACTGTATTTTTTAATAATAAATTGATAATGGTACGGAACCCTTTGCGCGCGAGTCCGACTCGCACCTGGCCGGTTTTTTTTATTTATCCAGGACTCAGGAGGATATTAATCATTAATTGTATTGTAAAGTTTCGTTAAAGGGTCATTCTCAGAATTAGGCGTCCTCAGCCTCAACTCCGTCTTGATTTTGTATAGTATGTTTACTGCTATATTATGTATAAAATACAAATCATTGAGCTATTTAGATCATGTATATACTTTTGTCCCTCATATATATCTATTAGTTTGAGTTTTATAAGCCATTGTTTTTATCACCAAGACGGAGTTGAGAATGTTGCGACGGAGTTGATATATTTTACACGGAGTTTAGAAATATGATATGGAGTTGATGGATACAATGCTCTAAAACCTGAATTATAATTTATATGTTTTAATACTAGCGATCCGCCCCTGCTTCGCACGGGTACTATACCACACATATAAACCTTCCTCTTGAATTACTCTACCTATTAAAAACAATCTCATCAAAATCCGTTGCGTAGTTTTATTGATTTAATCGTACAAAGGGACATAGGGATATAAGGACAGAAAAAGTGATTTTATTTTATACTATGTAGTGTTAAAATATTAAACACAGTTTGAAAAGAAAAATAACAGCATGATTAAGTATTTTTTTTTTACTTATTTTAAAAAGCATGGAAGAAAACATAACAAAATCAACAAAGAACATTAACAATCTCTTAGTGAATAACATGTTATACTTAATAATACTTATTTTACGCTGACGCTCTTTTTCTATTGATATAGCGTATTTTTCGGGATTTTGCTTTATTTTAGCGCTACGCCTACGTTGAGCTTCTTTCATGTACTCCGCCGTAGGTTTTTTTATTTTCGGCATTCTAGGAATATGAAACAAAAAAAAATAATATGAAGTAAGTTAAACGAAAAGCCTAGCTACAAAAATGCTGCAAACGTTATTGTAAGTAAAAATCTATCGTTAATGTTCAGAACGAAGAAATTGCGCAAAATTTCACATGGTTTATTTTTCTTGGTATTGTAGATCAATTTATGTAAATAGTACCTGTCCATGTAAAATTCGCAGTACCTAATTAAAGAACTTTTTATACTCTCTATAGGTAGGTACTTTAATTTCTTCGGCGTTTGCTTTAGCAGCAAATGCAATGAAAAACAAGTTTTTTTTGCATGTGGCTGCTCACTTAGATACTAAATACAAGTATTTTTTTCAACTCCGTCTATATATTTGACGGAGTTTATTTGATGGAGCCTAGGGAGAAAGCTGTTTTATTTTTTTATTTCATTAATTACTTTATTTAGTACAGCGATATTACACGCATTTAACAGATAATACAGTTTAATTAATTATACTTAAACAGTAGAACAATCAATCACACCAACAGAAAAATAAATGACTAAACGGAGTTGAGAAAATGCAAGTGACAAGATACGGAGATTAGATACTTATGTTCGTAAAATCCCCCAGCGTGGCCAAACGCACCTTGCTCATCCACCGTGTCACAAACATGACTGAACTGGCTCGCTCAATGCAATAGTGATGTCCGTAAGCTTGCAAATAGTGATGTCAACTATTATTTTGCTTCCAACGACGGAGTTTAGTCATAAATTCATACGCGCGGAGAAAAAAACATATTTCTTTATACAAGCATTTTAAATAACAATCATTATAACAAAATGTTAATTTGTTTAATTGACTATAATAAAGTACCCTATGTTAGGTAATAGCAGTGGTTCCCGAGTTGCAAAGGGGTTTGTCCCAAATTTTGGAGTCTGTACGTTTGATGGAGCATGATAAAAGTAGGCTTTTATTTTTTTTTATTACTAGTTCTCAAGAGATTATCTTCAAAATTACAACTGCTACAGGTAGAATAAAACGAAAACTACCGTCCAAAATTTTTTTTATGCCATATATATTATATGCAAGTATACAAAGTTATTCTACCCGACCCGACGCCCAAAAAACGTGCCCTCTGAGAATGACCCCAAAATCCTTTTTTTATATTGGCACAACAAAATGGCTTCACTCCACCTGATCGTAAGTGAAAAGTAGAGCCCAAATCGCGGCAGCAACGAACAGGAGACGCAGTAACCTGTCAGTTGCCACCGCCTTGCTGGCCCGCTAGATGCTTCTTCACGCTTCGTTTAAAGGGTCCCAACTCATAGGTATGCGGAAACACATGTGCCGGTAAAGAATTTAGTCTTTTTGACGTTATAGAGTAGCAAACATCCATCCATTCTTACAAACTTTGTGTTTATATTAGTAGGATAAAATGTAATCAAAATTTTGGACTAGAAACAAATGCCTTGAAAATAATAATAATAACCTCAAGGTAAATTGGTGAAGTAGGTACCTACATACGGTGTAAATTGGTGAAGTAGGTACCTACATACGGTAAATAATATACTCAGTATAAATATTAATTTAAGTACTGTCGCCATAAGATACATCGGAGCAGCCAGGATGTTCACAAATATCTGAGCAGGATGCTTAGACAAGTTGCTAATCGCTATCGCTTAATCGTCAATAGTAAACCAAAGGCAGCTAACTGTCTTTATCGCGCTAATATGAAAGAGTGACAGAGAGGGCTACTAAGGGTTAGCGATTGGCAACTTGGCTAAGCACCCAGGCCTCTATTGCTATGGCGTTTAAATTCCTCGCACCAATAAATAAATGCAATTGAATGCTTTACGTATCGAGTACGAAACACCTAACGTAATCGATACTTGAAAACTCATGGTAAGGCTATGCTTCAGTAGGTATTCCAGTATGATTGCGCTGTATAGTCCATCAAATGTTTCGTAGGTTTGTTTATTATTGTAACAGTGTTTACGCAATTTCACTGTTCGTTTGTTTATTTCACGAATATTTGAGCAATCAATCTAAAATGGATTGTGCTAAGTATCTTCAAGCTTTATACTAGAAAATATTCCTTTTTCGATGTTTCAGCAATTATAAGAATAATAATTCAATACAGTTGAAGATAGCTAAAGCTCATTTTAGTATATTTGAAATGATTACGTTCGTCTGAAATATACTATTTCCTAAGCGATTATATGAAGATACAGTATAAAAAATCAGAAGGTGTACAATATTATTCATAATAGGTAGGCACCGATTAAGTTTTACTAGGCGTATTTTGACCACTCTGCCGAAAATCAACAAAACAGTGGATATGACTAGAACTGGGTGCTTAGCCAAGTTGCCAATCGCTAGCGCTTCATCGTTAATCGCAGCTAACTGTCTTTGTCGCACTAATATGAAAGAGTGACAGAGAGGGAAAACTACGTTACGCTACTAAGCGCTAGCGATTGGCATCTTGGCTAAGCACCCAGGACCGAAAACGGTGGCGTAATCAAGAAGAGGCATATCCAGTAGTGGGACTGAATAGATAGATAAATTGGCAGATTTATCGTAACGCATTTATCATCATGTTTTATTATTTCCTTTACAAAGTTACCTAAATGAAAGATATCACTAGATTATTGAAAAAATAAATCGGGCAAGAGCATATCAGCCAAATTAGAGAGGTCTCTAAAGAAAAGTCAATATTTTCGGAGATAACCTCTAACTTTTGATCCATGGGTCCAAAAAATCATGACCAAAACATAAAAATCATAACAACGACCATGTTATATTGTTAGGTACCTAAAATGAGAAGCTTTCGTTTTATCAAACAAAGTCCCCAAGTTATTTTCCCAAAGAATCCTCATTCATGAAAGATATTTGTTTTCCAGCCTCAAAGCATGCGAAATATTTAATTTCGAGTTCTTTCACCACAAGCAAACAATTACCCGCGCTTTGAGATTTTACGGGTATAAAGTAGCCAACTTCTAAGAATGAACATTTGACAGTGTAGAAATGAGCCTTATATTTATAGATAGATAGAATACTCTTTATTGCACACCTTAACAATAGTTATTTATCACACAAGGGGGCAAAGTTGTTGATTAACTATCGTGCCAATATGGAGACCTGAACTAGCGAGGGTCTCAAGGCACGAGAGTTGAACAAACTTTGCCGCCAAGTGTAATACAATTTTTTTCCCCTCAATATCGCGAGGAAATATGATTACAAATCTCATCCGAATGTAATTTAACTTTAAAAAACCATATAAAACTCAATGTCGAAACGTATCGTAGAGTTAGGTACTCCTGGTCAGCTCCTGGCTTACAAAGTCACCAATGAGAGATGACGACATTAACATGTGAGCTCCGATTGCGCATGTTTATCACGGTCATACAAATCCACTTATACTAGGCAGCAGTGGGCCATAGATGGCCATAGGAATTAGAGTAAGGTCAAATTACTTTGCCACACATGTGAATAAGAAGCGTTTTTACCCGCTCATATTAAAGGATAAAAGAGCGCTTTACGAGCTAGTGAAGGAAAAAAAGGTTTTATCAAATTAGATGCCGACCGCTTAGGCTTTGCAAGCGCTCATGATAACGAACAAATTACCATCGTCAAATGAAAGAAAGTCAGCCATATTTGTTTACGTTCAACGGAAGAATTGTAATTAATGAAGAATGGCCTCTGTCGTAGACTCAAGTGTTGATGAACACATCGTCCATTAAATACAAAAGCGACACAAGTCAAAAAATTACTTTTTACAGGGGAGCTATTTAAAGATTTCTTATTCGCTTTTTGTTCACAATTTTTTTTTACAGCATTAATATTATATGTGTTATATATCAATTTGTAGGCATTTCAACCCTCTTTTGATGTGTTTTACTATTAGAAGGTAATATGCGCTGTACAAACTTTTATGAGCGTATAAGTCTGTTTTGCATAAAAAAAATACATCAACTCTGATATATATTTTTTCAATCAAAGGCCACAAATACAAAAAAAATAACATTTACTTAATTTAAAGCATACATAAAATCATGTCTAAAACATAGAAATACTGTTTTTTAACAAAACTGAACCAAACAAAACTTTTCTTTTCTATTTGTTTACTTACTTATTGTCAGAACATGTTTATAGGTACCGTAAACCGGGGTTACTTTGATTAATTTTGAATTTGGGTTGCATATATTGATGAATTTAATGGACGTACTAATTAAATATTCAGATATAATTATCGGTTTTCTTCAAGAATCAACCTGCTCTATAAAAAAAATGTGGTACCTACCTTTAGTTAATAAAATATAAAATCAATACAAAGCGATCAAAGTTATATTGTTGAGAATGGAATTACTTTGATACCACTTATTTTTTACTACATAATATATATAGCTGCATCCCGACTGATTTCTGACATACCTAATTGATCTCCCGGAAGGAGTGTTGGTAGGGTATAGTGTTATATACTGCCGTATAGAGGGCGCTCTGGTGACCCCGGGAAAAATCTGACATTTCAGGATTTGCTCCCTGGTCAAAAAATGTTCGACGGCCTGGCCCAACGGTGAAAGTTAGACGGGGGGTGCTCGACCAAATGTCATAGGGAACTGCTGACAGTTTTTAAAGCCGCAAAAATTTTTGCCGAAAAAAAAAAAAAAATTGCACCAAATTTTCAAAATGGTCCTTCGAGCCGGATTTTTTTGTGGTAGAATCTCTGATGGTCTTAGATTAAAGAAAAAGTGTTTTTGTGATTCTCGGATCCAAGATGGCCGCCGTAGGGCCCGTCAAAGTTTGTATGGGAACTCTTAAACGGGGGGAGATAGGTGGAGGGTGCTCGACCAAATGTCATAGAGGACCTCGAGAGCTGTCAGGTGGGCAAAAAAATTTTGCAAAAAAAATTTTTTTTTTTTCGAAAAATTTTTTTTTATCCGATCGAGCTGGAAATCGCTGTGCGTGATTTTTGGGCTCTCGAGATTCCGAAAAAAATTTTTTCAGATTTTTAGAACAAAAAAAATTATGTATGGATTTTTCGAAATAATGGTCCGATCGCGCTGAAATTTGGCATGCGGGCATCATTTGGGCCCAGGAGTGATAATCTGAAAAAAAATTTGGAAAAAAATTCAAGATGGCGGCGACCCCGAACAAAAAGTCAAAATCCCAAGTAAGTTAAGCGAGCCCGAAGGGCGAGCTTCAGGCCGGGAGGCCGAAGGCCGACCCCGCGGAGGGCCGAAGGCCCGGAGCTTCACTCCCGGGGCCCAAGGGGGTCCCGAACCCCAGTTATTTTGGGCGAGGCCGAAGGCCTCGCTGCAGGAGGGCCGGAACATTACCAGAACCAATATAAATCTATGTTAAGCGAGCCCGTAGGGCGAGCTTCAGGGTGGGAGGCCGAAGGCCGACCTCGCGGAGGGCCGAAGGCCCGGAGCTTCACCACGAGGGCCCAAGCGCGTCACCTCCAAGTAATTTAAAGCGAGGCCGAAGGCCGAGCTCCGAGCAAATCGAGCTACCAAGCGTTCAACAACCCCAGTATCTTAATAAGCCGAGCCTGAGGGCCGAAGGCCCGATGGCGAGGCGTCAAGCCCGCGAAGGCCGAAGGCCGAGCTCCGCGTAGGGCTGAAGGCCCGGAGCGTCACGATCGAGGTGCTCTCCGCGCGAGCCCGAGGGCCGAAGGCCCGACGGGCGAGCCCACGCGGTGAAACTGCCCTTCCTAACTGTCTTAATAAGCGAACTGGAGGGCCGCAGGCCCGACGGTTCGCTTCGAACCCCAGCGAAGGCCGTAGGCCGAGCTCCGCGTAGGGCCGAAGGCCCGGAGCGTCCCATAGAGGCGCGGTAGCCTGCGAGGCCGGAGGCCGAGCTGCGAGAAAATAAAGCTTTTCTACGTATAATAAAATCTGAGTAACTATATAAGCTGAGCCTGAGGGCCGAAGGCCCGAAGGCGAAGCTTCGTAGCTGCGAAGGCCGAAGGCCGAGCTCCGCGTAGGGCCAAAGGCCCGAAGCGTCCAACATAGGCGCGCCTACTCGCGAGGCCGAAGGCCGAGCTGCCAGAGTCCAACGCATCCATGCTACTCAATGAAAAAGTGTAACATGTAAACGAATCGGAGGGCCGTAGGCCCGACGATTCGTTTCGATAACCTGCGAAGGCCGAAGGCCGAGCTCCGCGTAGGGCCGAAGGCCCGAAGCGTCCCTCAGAGGTGCGAAAGCTCGCGAGGCCGAAGGCCGAGCTGCAGGAGTCCAACGCATCCATGCTACTCAATGAAAAAGTGTAACATGAAAACGAATCGGAGGGCCGCAGGCCCGACGATTCGTTTCGACAATCTGCGAAGGCCGAAGGCCGAGCTCCGCGTAGGGCCGAAGGCCCGAAGCGTCCCTCAGAGGCGTGACAGCTCGCGAGGCCGAAGGCCGAGCTGCAGGAGTCCAGCTCACAAGCCCTATTACTGCGACAAAAGTAAAAATTAATACAAAAACAATAATAAAAAAATTAAAGAAAATAAAAAATAAATCTCGAGTCCTCCACTCGTCCAGTCGACAAAAAGAGAGGCCCGCGAGGCCCTTGGGCCTCGCGCACAGAGCAAAAAACTAGTTTTTTACTACAAACTGAAAAGAGCCCACTTAAAAGCCCGTATAAAAATCGGTTAAGTACATTTTTAGTTACCTATTTGTTTTTTTCTATGTCTATTGTATTTGTGGGGTGGTTACTGTGATCCCACACTAAATGATCCAAATTGATATGTTTTGACGGTTTACTAGATTTTTCATTAGAATTGATACAAGAACTTAACTTTTGCCGATACAAAAGTATAGTATCTTTCAATGTTTAATCGCATAGATAATAAGTATGATTAGTAATAATGTACCTAAAAATTGTTTTTTCCAGACGACATGACAGTATAGCGCTAGTACCTACTTGGGTACAATGTAGTGAAGCAATAGGCATGATGACTGTCAAGTCAAATCAACATCTTTTTTCGTTTTTTTTAAAGATTTACATGAAATACACAAAAGTGAGGTCACGTTTGCATACTACACTTATATTAAATAAAAGTTCTGTACAATAATGACTGCAGTCTATATTATTTTAGTACCTAATAATTTATTCGTATAATTTATTCTAAAAAGTTTTTCGATTCATCGTTAAGGCATACGATTTGGTAGTGGTTGGAATTTGTAATCAAAGTCGACCCGCAAATCAAAGTAATCCCGGTTTATGGTACCACAAAGTCTCTATAAAAACTAGGAATTTTAATAAAAATTACAAATCAATGGGGTTAGATCTATATTTGTTTATTTGTGTATTGTATACAAATAATATTGTATTTATAAGATTTATTGTATTTTTTAAGATTCCATGCAAAATAAAACATAATACTGAATTAAAAACGGTTGTAAATGCAAATACGATTTTGAAACGAACTATTGAAGTGTACCTACATTTTAGAATCCTAACTGCCATATTCCGCGGCTCCTTTGTTTATAAAGAAATCCAAACCAAACATGTTTATTTTATTCAAAACAGCAGCATGTACAAATATCGCTCCTGTGATTGAGGCATTTGAATATATTTATAATTCAAAAAGGTTGCAAATCCAAATATGTCAGTTTTGATTTATGAAAAATCCAAATTAAGAGGATATTTTAAAATTAAAACTGCCACATTTAATTTTGAGACTCCTTTTTATATAAAGAAACATAATATTTACGTATTTATTTTATTCAAAACGGCCACATCTACAAAAATGGCACTTTTGCTTATATATTTTTTAACGTAATCCCTCCTTTTTTCGGTTTATGGCTCTTTTTCACAAAAATGTCGTGCGTTTTGGTCGACGATCGAGTCGCAACTGACAAAATGGCGGTTTAGCACTGAAATTAGTCTCGAAGGAGTGATAGTGCAAAAAGGGCACCTGCATAATTTTGATACTTTCTAACGTCAAATCGACAGGTGTCTTTGTGCCACGTAAAATATTAGTGTTTATAATGTCGTTTTTGTAATAAAATCATTTTTCATGGTTTTTGAGTTGTGTCGCTTTTGTATTTAATGGACGACATGTATTGCGAGTGACTTTAATCATCATCATCATCATCAGCCTACGATAGTCCACTGCTGGACGTAGGCCTCTCCTATTAACTATGCGTATAGACGCATTAGGAGGTAATGTGTCCACTATGATGACGCTGCTGCCCATCATCAATTTTTAATCAAATATGGTCAGTGGCACTTCAATCCCTTAGTCGACTCTTACGACATCCGCGGGAGGAGTTGGGGTGGTGACAAATGTATTCTTTCTGCCGTCACCACACGGCCATGAGCGAATTTGTGTGGACGCTATCGCTTGCAATCACAACAAATTCACTGGAGAAGTTTAAAATACGCACGGTCTAATCCCTCCAAACGGGCGTTGCCTAGTTACTGAAATTTATTGTTCAGACTTCTGGCTGAAACGTTTATAGGACACTTTAGCGAAAGGATGGTCTGTAATTTATACGACAGTGTAACATTAGCGCTATTCGTTCGTGAGTATTTGACTGTTCGATTTATGTAATTGTAAATAAAAGCGCGCAAAGCAATCAATTATGCCTCTTTGTTGATAAAGTAATTGAATCAGTCAGAATGACGAAACTAAGATGGGGTGGGCTGCGCATGTGGCCCGTATAGGCCCAACACTCATTGGCCCAAAGTAGTCAATTTAAAGTACACATGTCAACTATGAGAAGGGAGCATGAAGACCGGTAGGTACGAAAGTCAAAATGCATTGGTAATATTGGTACGATATCATATCATGAGAATAGATGGCTTCAAACGGTTTCATAAATAGCAAAAAAAGTACATAGTTTAGGCATTCATAAATAATAAATATCTTGGGACATCTCACACAAATCGACCTAGTCCCATGATAAGCTCAATTACCTAAGGCGTGTGATGTGGGTACCAGGCGACGATATATATAATAGATAGATACATATAGATACTTAAATACCTAGACAGCCATGACCAAGGAACAAGTATTTGTGATAAAAATAATGATTTATGACAAATATTTGTGATTTATTAATTAAAATAAAAATCACGATCGCGTCAATTGTGTTAAGCTGTTAAGTAATTACCTATAATAGTGTGTACTCTGTCTATAAGCCCTTGGCAGTAGAAAAAGGCACCATATTTAAAAAAATGTTGGGACGCATTGTTGATTTTTCAAAGAAAATTTTAACTTGTCGCCTTTTTTCACTGCCAAAAGGTGTTACACAAAATTTAATTTCACAAGACAAAAAATATGATTTAGATATATTTATAATATGATTAAAGGCCCTTAACTGAGTATTTTTTTTTTGTAATCAGCCAAAACAATTTATGTTTGGCGTTATACAATTTCATGTCAATTTACAAAGCCTCCCAATACAATCATATTAAAAACCATAATAACAGAATTTTAGACCTTCTTTTGTCAAATAATAAATGTAGCGTCAGTGCGGTCGGTACCCCGCTCTTACCACTTGATCCACATCATCCGCCATTTTGTGCATTTCTGACGATTGACTTAAAAAATTCACCCATGAAATCCAACCCTAGTATCAAATACAACTTCCACAAAGCCAATTATGATCAAATTAACGCTGAAATAGACAAAGTAAATTGGAGTGCGATTCTAAATTATGTATCGGCTGAAAAAGCAGTTGATAACTTCTATGAAATAATATATCACATTATAAAATATAATATACCGCAATCAAAGCCTAAAAGTTCTCGCTTTCCGGTCTGGTTCTCCAAAGCACTTATACATATACACAAAAACAAAAACAAAGCTTGGGTAAAGTGGAAGACTTATGGTAATGTTTCAGATTATCGAATGTTTTCTCTTTATCGAGATCGATTTAAAATTGTATGCAGTAGCTGCTTTAAGAGATACAAGACAAACGTAGAAAATAGCATCCGTAAAAATGTGAAATATTTTTGGACTTACATAAATAGCCGGAAAGACAAAATAGGTACGCCATCTGAAATGTTTTATAAGAGCTGTCGCTCTAATGACCCCGGAGTAATTTGTAACCTTTTTTCAGATTTCTTCAAGTCGGTTTACGAGCCCTCTACCCTCGATAGTAGCACCTGGTCACCTTCTCCCTTATATTCCAGTAATTGTAATATCCTCTCTGAGGTTTATTTCACACCTGATCAGGTCGAGCACTTACTTGAAACTCTGGATCCCACAAAAGGCCCAGGCCCTGATGGCCTGCCTTCTATCTTTTTAAAATGTACAGCCAAATCAATAGCAAAGCCAGTATACATAATATTTATGAAGAGCGTTATGGAGGGAGTTTTCCCATCGGTATGGAAATCGGCTATTATTATACCAATCTTTAAAACCGGTTTGAGACAGGACGTGGAGAATTACAGGCCTATTTCGATGCTAAGCACATTAGCGAAGGTTTGCGAGAGGCTAGTTCATGGTACATTAAGTGCATTTATAGGTAAAAATATTATACCCGAGCAGCATGGTTTTACCAAGCAGAGATCTACCAATACCAACTTAATGGTATTCACGGAATTCCTATTTGAACACATGAACCGTGCGGTCCAGGTAGACGCGGTTTATACTGATTTTCGCAAGGCATTTGACAGGGTTGATCATAAACTCCTCCTGGATAAGATAGCCTTTAATGGCATTCGCGGAAATTTACTCCGATGGCTCCTGTCTTATGTTACTAATCGTACTCAACGTATTAATATAAATGGTTATCGTTCTGATGTGGTTCCGGTGAGCTCAGGGGTACCGCAAGGTTCCATCTTAGGACCTCTTCTTTTTAACATCTTTATCAACGATATAAAATCTTGTTTTCATAATACCAACATACTTATGTATGCAGACGATCTTAAAATTTTTAACAAAATTACAGACACTACGGATTGTATCAGATTGCAGGATGACCTTGACCGCTTAACAGAATACTGTTGCATAAATAACTTGGAATTAAATATTTCTAAGTGTAACGTTATCACCTTTACCAAGAATAAAAATAAATTTAACTTTAACTACGAGTTCTGCGGAGAGCCGCTGCAACGAGTGGAGTTTGTAAGGGATCTTGGAATACTCCTCGACTCTAAGCTACATTTAGATCAACACATTGACATGATCGTTTCTAAGGGCTTTAAGATGTACCACTTCGTTGCGAGGGCTGCCACTGACTTTATTAAAGCTGATACTTTTATCTATTTATTTAATAGCCTAATTCGCCCTCAACTTGAATATGCAAGCATCATCTGGGACCCCTATTACAATAAATATAGAGACGCTATCGAGAAAATACAACAAAAATACCTAAAACATCTTAATTACAAGTTGTTTCGAAACGGCAATTCAACCTATAGCAATTTACTAGACAAATTCAATTTGAGTACACTAAGTAACAGACGCATTTACCTTCAGGCAATGTTTCTCCACGGACTTTGTCACAACAAATTCGACTGTGCCCTGCTTGTCAACAAAATATGCTATATAGTCCCTAGAACTGTAAACCGTCGAGATGCGCGCGCTTACAGGCTGTTCGCGGTGGCCCCGTGCCGCACCAACGCTGGCGCGCGCGCACCTCTCCGAAGGCTTCTTACAACTTACAACGAACACTTTACTCAGATAGACATATTTCACCTACCCGAGGCTAAATATAGATTCGCTATTTTAGATGCAATTAAAACCCTTGATTTAAATATATTAAATGGTAATTAGATACTTTTACCTATGTAACGAACCCAAGACAATAAATTTTACCATAAAATATTATTAGTTACCTACTTGCTTTCTACACTCTTGCTTTTGTTGTTTTTTGTTTGTCACTTATTTTACATTACTTATTACTGTTTAGATTTAAACATTTGTTAACTGTCTTGCTTACAAGCCAACCATAGGACCTGTTCTAGTAATTTGTGGATAACGTTGTTGGCTATACAGAAAGTTATCATGTATTTAAATAACCTTGTAGTATTTTTTATTGTATGGTTGTTTGTTATCTCTAAAATAAATAAAATAAAATAAAAAATAAAATAAAAACAAACAGAAAAGGCAGAAACTGAATAAAGCTTACTTTTATTACATTGAAAACAATTAAGAAGATCTTTATTAGAACTGTCGTTACAATCTTTTTATGACACAATGAATGAATTTATGAATATTTATATCAGGTTTTTATCTAAATGAGTAAAACCGTTGGTTCTCATCCATCCACCTATTTTTAGATGCTTTTCAAAAACGCCCGCGTAAAATGTAACGCATATCTCTCAGATATTCCAACGGGACATATTTTAATAACAAAGCCAATTTGAAAAACATTTCAAAGCAAACTCGCGAGGAATGAATAATTTCGGACAGAATAAACTCCGCACAAACGGGTTGAAAACAATACGTTTTGGAAACGGTTCCGACGTACATAATGAGGAGTGGCTGTTTTAAATACTACTTGACAAACAATTTGCGGAATTCTTGCCCTCAGAGGGATATAACAGGTTACCTACAATAAAGACGAGAACTTATAACCATGTTCGCGCTTTAGCGTCCATTGTGTTTTATTAAAACCATTGAATCGAGTCCAGCTCCGGTGAGCCGGCAATGTAAACCTAATTTGCCTTTGGCTCGCTGGCTTCAGCTCCATATTTTAGAATACGGGATGAACGGAGCGGAACATGTTTTAGCTTAAGATGTTAATTTAAGCGTTAGTTAAGAAGTCGTGAGTTCCTAGTTGAGTTTATCTTTTACTTCATTAAGGCTTATCATTTTCAGCATTTACATATTCCGTGGTTAAGTTTATAAACGTTGGATATAGAGATTTCAGAGTGAACAATGAACATGTACACTCTGAAAATAGACCTCCTTTAAATAGAGTATACAGAGTATTTTAGTAGTTATATATTTTAGGATAATAATCACCTTTCTAGTGTTGGCCATAGCTCAGTGACCCGGGGGTCTGCCTTGCAACGTACTACCAATATTTCGATCAACACTAGCCCTTTTATAGCAGTCTGTCATCTGTCCTTCCATCCCACATGGACTGCATCAACTATGCCATATTGGGATTATTCCCGTTTCCTGTAACTCATAAAGAAAGAAAAAATATTTATTGTCACTAACGATTAGTAATTCAAAATGCATACAATCCCGAAAAACTCACTACCAGATAGAAGCACTGTATAAGGGCCTACGAGCTGGAATCTGATAACAGCACCAAATTCAATCTAAATTGAAAGACACGCCTTTCGACTAAGCCACCAAACTTCTCCACAGCACCTTAAGATCGGTTTCTCTAATTTGACTAATACAACTTTTTTGCAAGTAGATAATAATTAAAACTGCTTATGGCCAACCTAACTCAACTTTTAAATACTTATCGCTCTTAAATTACCTAAAAATATTAGCCTTTTCCAAAGAAATTCCACACCCTATTCTCAAGAAAATAATTGTTAGCGACTGATCGACGTTCTAACTTTTCAACCTCACTGTTTCCAATGCCCACCGTCATCTCGTTTGTTCTCAAACTCCTCTGATGGTCTACCGCAAACCACGAACGAAGTGTTGTGTCTCTTTTACACTTGTAAATTCAAACGTAAGCATGACAGGGATGCGATAAGTCAAGGTGATTTGCAATAGACCTTCTGAATCAGCCATTCCATTGAAACTTCCCCAGGCAACTTGCGGCTACGGAGACTATTGCCAAGTTGCCAACTGAGCAAACTTGGCAGGGAACCTAATCAATGCAAACAATTCTTTCGGCATGGCAATTTGCAGTGTTTGATGAATTGGGAACACCTCTTCCATGAACATGAAATCAAAGGAAATGAAATGGAATTAAAGTATCCGCCTCATCATCATCATGCTATTTCAGTTCTCTGTTGGACGTAGGCGTTTCCTATTAACTATACGTCCATGCGCATGGATGCATTAGGAGATAAGTACACTACTTAAATGCCTACCCATAATCGCCACGCTGGGCAATCGGATTGTTGACTATTATTGTGACTCCAAATATCTACCTACAAAAACTGTTATTTTTCAATGACGCTTTATACAGGGTGTTCTTGGAAACGTGATCAGTTAAAAAAAACTCCATTAACAACTAGCAACTGAATGCTTCGGGTCTTATTGAAAACAGACAACTTTTTTTAATAATTTATTTTTTTGTCATTTATTTTTCTTTATACGCGCTGCGCTATCTTAGTGTGTAAATCTAATACGGGCGATCAATTAAACCAGGCATGGGATTCATTAGTGTAATCATGGATTACAAGGTTTTTTAAAAATTACTCGTAATAACGACCCCACAGTATTTTTTTAAGATTTTCGGAGCAGCAATGTAGGTACGAACATTTGTTATAGTTGATATGGCAGTTATGTCATCTGCTTTTGAAATTAGCTGTCAACGAGTGCTTAACTCGCGTATGTTGCTCTACATTGCGCGCCGAATTATTTTGTATGGAAAATTTTGTTGCTCTAATTTGAAGTAAAAGTTATTTGAATGTACTTATTATGTCGTAAACTAACACCCATTAAGAGCTTCGCCCGTATTAGACTTACACCCTGTATATACTCGTACTATTATACTCCACATTATAAAGACTAGCTACTAAACGTTAGGTATAAAGTAATTAGCAAGTAAATACTTCTAAATTACCTATATAATATGATCTCAACCTGAAAGCCCATGACCAAAGCAGCCTTTTGCATTAGGCGCAAATTTGTCTTAAAAGGGCCCTTTATGTCAAAGGCTCAAAGATCGTAAAAGAGCCAGGGGCCAATTTTCGAAAAGCAGAGTGTAAATACGATGCGCAAAGCAACTAATTGGCCGACTGAGTCTGTGATTTAGCCGCAGCCTCATTGAGACTGCGGTAGCAATGTACGTTGCAGAACATTCTAAAAATTGCCGGAATATACTCGGAAATTCCCGAGAAATTTCATGAGAATCTAAGAGTAAGTTCTCATTGAGAATGTATCAATGAGAACTTATAAAAAAGTATTATGAAGAATATTGTACCTATTTCCTAATTGAGTAAACAAGGCATATACACAAAGGTTTTGGCATGATTAGATTGCTTGTAAAATTGAAATTGCGCAGAGCATTCTCTACTTATAGAAGTTTCGTAACTTATGAAACTTCTCCTCGGAACATTGCTAGACTGCGTTCGCTTTTGTGTACTAGACTGACTGCTTGAAGCGGTCCGCCGTGTATGGCTATCATCATCATTGGTATGTACATCTTTTCAGGTGTTTAGTCCAGCTGCAATGTTTCTTGAGACACCTCTTCTTGTGGCTGAACTAGCAATGTACAATGCACAACATTATTTCAAATTGCTGGAACATACTGGAAAGAAGAGAACGTTTGGATCAGAAATTAAACTTTAGAACGATTTTAGAAGAATAAGTGGAACATGAATTTAAGTCATTCGATTTAACTGCTCATAGGTTGGTAAAGCTTTACAAAAAAGGGGAAGTTATTCTCTTTTTTTAATAAAATCTGGTTCTCATTTAGTATTGCTGTAGGAAAAACAACTAATTGGACGAAGCGGAGCATTTGGTTTCTTTATTGGGGTTTGAGGTTGCTTTGGCGAGATGTAAAATATGATTTGACTATTCTTAGATTAATGTAGTCCTAATCAGTGATTTAAAGATGCTAATTTCGAACTTCATAGTACTTTGGAAAATTAGGTTAGGTTTTTCTTAAGAATATACGTTTTCACATCCTTAAAGTATCTGGATGAATATCTGATCCAACCGCCTAATTTTGGGAGCATCATTTTTGCCGAAGTTTCTAAACGTCCCAATGTTATACTTCGTACTTTGTATAAGGTACCGTACCTCCTTCAAATGATAAAGTAGTACATTGTAACATTTGTAACTAATAGAAATTTCGGTAAAAATTATGCCACCAAAATTAGGCGGTTGAAACGCTCAGATATTCACCCATCTACCTAATTATTAAGTACCTACGTCAGGGTTAACGGTATTCCTGCTCAAAGACAAGGCAAGCAACAAGTACTTTTGATTCATACTTAGACATGAAATTAAAAAATACTTCCGATTCTAATCCTGTACCACTGACACGAGAGAAACTGGAAAGAAACTCGGTGGGTCTTGTTTTTTCAAATAATAATGGATACTTCACGTTACTGCGCTACTCAGTAATTCAACGGTTTTTTTCCGATTCTCATTTCAAAGGTTTAGTTTGGGGCAAGTTGTGAGTAAGTCAAACATGTTTTTTTTTCCCTTATTCGAATTTTGAGATAATTTATTTTGCTGTTTTAATTTCCGCCCAAATTTGCTGTTGCAATTACCCAAATCAAAAAAAAATGACCGGTTTTGAGTGTCAGCTTCCATTGATCAGCGAATGCCTCAAATAACGTTATTATCTTTCTTTTATTACTAGGATTAAGCTTGATTTACCACATTTTCGTTTAGCGTTTCAGTGGTTTGCCTTATTGAGTCTTGCGGTTGCTTTGGGTGAATAATCAAAGATTACCCTAATTGGAATAGCTGCCGTCAAATAATATTCTGTGGGCATGTTGCAAGTATCCAGTTTCTTGGAAAATCTAACATAGCCATAAACCTAGTAGTCACAGTGGGGAATATACATACTATACATAGTCATTTCAAATAAAGTCTTTAATAAAAGAAAACTATGGAAAACGGATAAACTCGCGTATATTAATTGAATTTAATTTTATCCCGACGTTTCGAACACTTTACAGGGTGCGTAGTCCATGAAAGTTTATCCGTTTTTTCATAGTTTTATTTCATGTGTATTTCTCGCGGTAACCGAGGAAAATATTACAGTCTTTAATGTTATATAAAATTACATGGATTCTGCTTGGTTTCAGAGATAATCAAACTTTTATTGCAATAAGTTTTTCATCGTAACTCATAACAAAATTACAATGCTTGGTAACATTGTAATCAAAAAGAAGTTGTGTTCTAATCTTACCACACCTTTTGTCTGACAACCAAAAAATAAGAATAGGTACGCTTAACAAAACAACCGGTCACTAAAATAAATAAAAAATCATACTGACGTAATGTTGCTATGATTTGATACTGGCAATGTTGATAAGTGGTTAAAATATTTGTCAAGTAGGTATCTACTTAATGGATTTTCGCAAAGTAACGCCTTGTTTGTTAACTCGCTCAGATCAATCTCTTCAGCCACTTAAGTTCATACCTTATTCCCTGACTGCCTCTTATTTTCTCATCACGGTACTGTAAGAAAATGATTAATGTTATCCCACCATTTGGGATCTTTCCATAGTCACTATAGTAATATCGATGGTTGCTAATGCCAATCAAACTTCACTATGTAACATTGTAACATTTACCTACTACAATAAAGCTCACATGTTTGTTCCAAATGTTATGATTATGATTCAATACACAGTTTCGAAAATTAATGTTGTTTGTCAAGTAACGATGGGTAGGTACAGTAGATTACATGCAAAGGTTATTAGTATTAAGTCTCCACTGGGACCGGCGGCGCGGGGGGTGCCCGATGCTGAGACTGTCACTGGCGAGCATAATGTTAAATTTTCCTGTAAGGAAGTGACTGCAGTCATAAAGGGAATGGTGCGTGGCAAGTCGCCGGGCCATGACAGCCTCAGTATCGAGCACCTGCAGCACGCTGGGGTTCATCTACCTCGAGTGCTGTCAATGTTTTTTACTTTATGTATGGGTCACTCATATCTACCTCAAAATTTGATGCGAACGATTGTGGTTCCTATAGTTAAGAATAAGACTGGTGACTCCTGTGATATTAATAATTATAGGCCGATTTCTCTCCCTACGGTTGTTGCTAAAGTACTTGACAGTCTCCTTGGTAAACATCTGGATAAGCACATTAAACTCCACGATGCGCAGTTTGGCTTTAGACCGAATCTTTCTTGTGAAAGTGCCGTCCTGTGCCTCAAGGAGACTGTAAAGTACTACACCAATAGAAAAACCCCAGTGTACGCCGTTTTCCTTGATCTGTTAAAAGCCTTTGACCTTGTCGCTTACGACAAACTATGGAAAAAACTAAGTGCTGAGACGAGTGTACCTAGAGAATTAGTATCCCTGTTCAGGCACTGGTATAGCAATCAGACCAATTGTGTGAGATGGGCACGCTCTTTCTCGGATGAGTATAGGTTGGAGTGCGGGGTGAGGCCGGGGGGGTTGACGTCTCCCACGCTCTTCAACCTGTATGTCAACGCGCTTATCGAGAAGCTCTGCGGCACGGGTGTGGGATGCCATATAAATGGAGTCTGTGTAAATAATATTAGTTACGCAGACGATATGGTGCTGCTGTGCCCCTCGAATGGCGCACTGAGAAAACTGCTCAGTATCTGTGAATCCTATGCGGTGAACAATGGACTCAAATACAACGCTCAGAAGAGCGAGCTCATGATTTTCAAACCGGATAACACTCGCTATACGGATGATCCTGATTTTTTTCTTACAGGCGTAAAATTACGGAGAGTGGACAAATTTAAGTACTTGGGTCACTGGGTCACCGCGGATCAAAAAGATAATTTTGACATTGAAAGGGAGCGCAGGGCGCTGTCTGTCCGATGCAACATGTTGGCTCGTAGGTTTGCAAAATGTACTGAGTCAGTAAAAGTCACGCTCTTCAAAGCATACTGCCAGTCGTTCTATACATGCAGCCTATGGGTTAACCATACGCAGAAGGCATACAACGACCTGCGGATACAGTACAACAACGCGTACAGAGCGTTGTTGCGGCTGCCACGTCATTGCAGCGCCTCCGCGATGTTCGCGGAGACTGACACGGCGGGTTTCGCCGCCATCATGCGCGCGCGCTGCGCCTCCATGCTACAGCGGGTGCGTGACAGCCGCAACATGCTCCTGCGCGCTGTTGCTGATAGGTGGGATTCGCCATTCTTGAAGCGGGGGATCGGGCTTCATTCCCTTAAATAATGATGTTTTTATTTTTAGTTTAATTTAGTTTACTTTATATTGTTTTCCTTTAACACTACTTCTAAGCACATATATTTTACTAACATAATATGGATCATTGGTCTGAAAATAAACGTTTATTATTATTATTATCACCTTTATTTAAATATTCTCTTAGGCTAGGTTGTTATAATATGGTTATAAAAGTAAAATACAATACAACATACAAAAACAATATAAAATATAAACACATTATAAAAACCTAACCTAGGGTGCCGCCGGCAACGGGGCGGGCCCAAGCTGCCGGTGGTTAAGGTCGCAGAGAGAGGAACCGACGGACTATCCGCGCCGTGTCCGATTACCGCCTTCTGCATCTGACCCTTGATCCAGCCATCTAGCGAGAGACGAGAAGATGTTGATCGAGACTCTTCGCTATTAAACCGTTCGCTGTAACGACTATCGGGACTATGATCGTCGAGTCAACATCCCACATGGCGGTTATCTCGTGGGCCAAGTCGAGGTACTTACTGGACTTGTCCTTTTCGGCCTTCACGAGATTCTCATCATGGGGGATGGTGACGTCGACGAGCACAGCCCGGCGCTGCGATCGATCTACCAGCACGATATCAGGCTTATTGGCTACAATAGTCCTGTCCGTGATGATAGGTCGATCCCAGTAGAGCGTGGCACGACCATTTTCGAGAACTGGTGCAGTTGTGTAATTATAGTATGGCACTTCGACGTCCACAAGGCCGTATTGAAGAGCAAGCTGCTGGTGTATAATACTGGCTACGTGGTTATGTCTGTGCAAGTACTCGGTGTTAGCAATCTGAGAACAACCGGAAATAATATGCCTGAGTGACTCACCGGGACGGCGGCATGCCCGACAAATGTCGACCGTACCGTCCTTCAGGATATATTTCCGGTAGTTATTCGTCATGATAACCTCGTCAGCAATTGCACAGGCAAAACCCTCGGTTTCTCCGAAGAGGTCCCCGAATCGTAGCCAGTTCACCGACGCGAGCAGATCTACGTCAGGTCCCGTGAGGGACTTGTAGAACCGCCCGTGTAGCTCCTTGCTCTTCCATACCGCCTTGCGGTCCTCGGTGCTTAGTACCACAGGTCTGCGCCAGTTCTCTTTTGCCAAGGAGAGCGGCGTGAAGTTCCGGTCTACTGCCACCACATCACGATGCATCCCGCACTCATTGTTAAGAAAATAGTTTCTAAGATTGTACACCTCGTGATTGTGGAGGTTTTTGGCATTTAAGAAGCCGCGGCCATCTTATTATTATTTCCTTTATTTATTTCTTTTCTCAAGTTAGGTTTGTTATAAAAATGTCTATAAAAGTAAAATACAATACAACATACAAAAACAATACAAAATATAAGCACTTTATAAAAAACCTAACCTAGTATGCCGCCGGCAACGGGGCGGGCCCAAGCTGCCGGTGGTTAAGGTCGCAGAGAGAGGAACCGACGGACTATCCGCGCCGTGTCCAGGATTACCGCCTTCTGCATCTGACCCTTGATCCAGCCATCTAGCGAGAGACTCTTAAGATGTTGGTCGAGACTCTTCGCTATTAAACCGTTCGCTGTAACGACTATCGGGACTATGATCGTCGAGTCAACATCCCACATGGCGGTTATCTCGTGGGCCAGGTCTAGGTACTTACTGGATTTGTCCTTCTCGGCCTTCACGAGATTCTCATCATGGGGGATGGTGACGTCGACGAGCACAGCCCGGCGCTGCGATCGATCTACCAGCACGATATCAGGCTTATTGGCTACAATAGTCCTGTCCGTGATGATAGGTCGATCCCAATAGAGCGTGGCACGACCATTTTCGAGAACTGGTGCAGTTGTGTACTTATAGTACGGCACTTCGACGTCCACAAGGCCGTATTGAAGAGCAAGCTGCTGGTGTATAATACTGGCTACGAGGTTATGTCTGTGCAAGTACTCGGTGTTAGCAATCTGAGAACAACCGGAAATAATATACCTGAGTGACTCACCGGGACGGCGGCATGCCCGACAAATGTCGACCGTACCGTCCTTCAGGATATATTTCCGGTAGTTATTCGTCATGATAATCTCGTCAGCAATTGCACAGGCAAAACCCTCGGTTTCTCCGAAGAGGTCCCCGAATCGTAGCCAGTTCACCGACGCGAGCAGATCTACGTCAGGTCCCGTGAGGGCCTTGTAGAACCGCCCGTGTAGCTCCTTGCTCTTCCATACCGCCTTGCGGTCCTCGGTGCTTAGTACCACAGGTCTGCGCCAGTTCTCTTTTGCCAAGGAGAGCGGCGTGAGGTTCCGGTCTACTGCCACCACGTCACGATGCATCCCGCACTCATTGTTAAGAAAATAGTTTCTGAGATTGTACACCTCGTGGTTGTGGAGGTTTTTGGCATTCAGGAAGCCGCGGCCCCCACACCTCCGCGGGATGTACAATCTCATAACTGATGAGCGCGGGTGTAGCATTCGATGTGTGGTAAGCAGTGTACGGACCCTTCGATCCAGGGCGTCCAGCTCGGTCTGAGTCCACCTTAGTATGCCAAAGGAGTATGTGAGTATGGGTATTACCCAGGCGTTGAAGGCGCGCACTTTGTTGCCTCCTGACAAAAGACTGTTAAGTACTTTTGTGAGCCGGCTGAAAAAGCGCTCCTTCACCGCCTGTCTAATTCCCATATCTTCAATACCCGGAGACTGTGACATACCAAGGTATTTATAGGTTTCTGCTTCCGAGATAGATCTGAACGACATTGTCTCAGAAAGCTGTAAATTTGTTGAATTTACTACTTTCCCCCGCTGCACATGCATAACCGCACACTTATCGACACCAAACTCCATTTTGATGGCACTACTGAAAACTTCTGTGGTTCGCAGTAGCTCCAACAAGTCTTGGCTATTTGGCGCAAATAATTTGAGATCATCCATGTACAGAAGGTGAGAAATGACTTCACCCTCTCTCCGAAGCCGGCAACCTAGTCCCGAATCCTTCAGCAGGGTGCTGAGGGGATTCAGAGCTAGGCAGAACCATAAGGGACTCAGACTGTCACCCTGGAATATTCCTCGCTCGATCCTTATAAAGTCCTGCGGGCCATAGGGGTCATCTCCGCCTCCTGGTTGACGAAGGACTGTGGTCCACTGCCCCATACACGTGTCAAGAAAGGATCTTAAAGCTGCATCAACTTTATACAGCTCCAAGACCCTCTTCAACCATGAGTGAGGCACCGAATCATAGGCCTTCTTGTAGTCAATCCAAGCGGCGGAGAGGGCCCCTTTGTTACGCCGGACTTGCTGGCAAATGGTCATGTCGATGAGGAGGAGCTCTTTAGTACCACGAGACCCAACCCTACATCCATTTTGAGCGGAGGCCAGACAGAATGTTCTCGGAAATCTCAATTTACCAAGCAATCTAATCAAGCCAAGACCGTACGAGATACATATGCCTTATGGTATATTTACTGCCTTGTTTACTTGTAAACGATTTAAAATAATTATTTATAACAGATTTTTATAAGTTCTAATGGAAACATTCTAAATGAGAACTTAATCTTAAATTCTCATGAAAATTCTCGGAAATTTCCGAGTATATTCCCGCAAATTTGAGAATGTTCTGCAACTTGTACATTGCTACTGCAATCCGAAAGTTATGTATTGTTGATCGCTTAAAGAAAATATTAATTTGTCGCCTTTTATCACTGCCAAATTTTGATAAAATGTTCAGTTTTGTTTTTATTAAGAGCCTTTAACTATACAGTGTGTAAATCTAATACGGGCGATCAATTAAACCAGGCATGGGATTCATTAGTGTAATCATGGATTACAAGGTTTTTTCAAAGTTACTCTTAATTATGACCCTACAGATTTTTTTTAAGATTATCGGAGCAGCAATGTAGGTACGAACATTTGTTTTTGTTGACATGGCAGTTATGTCATATGTAGACCCCGGTATCGGAGGTGCAAAATGATAGCTGTCAAGTTCTTACTTAGGGATAGGTAAACACATTTTGTGATGTCGATATCGATACTCGATTGTACAATAATTTTTTTTATGTACAGTGGCGTTCAGGATTGCATGGACAATTTATGAATGAATTCATTCATAAACTGTTCATGCAATTTTGAACCCTACTGTACGTACAAGGACCATTTATTTATATACCTTTTTCCGGGATCTATGATAATAATTAACATTAAATACTCGAGTTTTTGTACAATTATTTATTTTATGTACAAGGACCATTTATTTGTATCCCTTTTTTGGAATCTATGATAATAATTAATATTTAATATATAAATCATTACTATTACAATACAAATCTCTGGTCGCTATTACATTTATTATGTTCCGAGTTGCACAACATTGAATAAAAACAATATATAGTCAAAGTCATCTTACAACGATGTCTTCGATTATTTAGCCGTGTTTACGAGTCTATGCGCCTAAAATATTTTATACAATAGAAAGTGGAGTCACTTCTTGGTAAACACCCTGAACTTCAAAAATGAATGAAAAACATTTAATATACAATTTGCAGAATACACATCATTTCCAGATGTTGGAATATAAAAAAGCACATGGAGTCGAATTGCCATCAAGAGAAAATCAATAACGTATGTTCTACTAATATTGATTATTTAATAAAGGATATTCCATTCCAATATTTGTAATCTTGCATATCTTGCATTGCAACTCAATCTTGTATGAAAACACTCATAATAAAAGAAAAAAAATTAAAACCAATTAAACTGTAACCGAGATCTGCTTAATTTTTTCGTCAGTTGTAACATACTTTGGACCAAATTCTAAAACCCAAACTTCAGAAGGTTCATCGACAATTGCCTCAATAAAAAATATGGCGATGTTACATAACATTAAATAAATATTTTGTTGATTTTGTAATTATATAGTCCTAGTTTATATCATAAATAGGTGCGTTTAATTAAAGTCTTAGCTTATTATTATGGTAAAGAAAAATTATCGATATGTAACTTTAATTATCGACATCACAAATATTTTTACCCCATCCCTAAGAACTTGACAGCTACCATTTTGCACCACCGATACCGGGGTCTAGACTCATATGCTTTTGAAATTAGCTGTCAACGAGCGCTGAACTCGCGTATGTTGCTCTACATTGCGCGCCGAATTATTTTGTATGGAAAATTTTGTTGCTCTAATTTTAAGAAAAAGTTATTTGAATGTACTTATTATGTCGTAAGCTAATGCCAGTTAAGAGCTTCGCCCGTATTAGACTTACACCCTGTATACATTGCCTGTTGTGTACCTATATGTATAATCGTCTGTTTTTAACCATGTTTTCTTTTTTTGTTAAGGTGTGCAATAAAAAGTATTCTATCTATCTATCTATCTAAATTTTCTTTTGCAATCGATCCTTATACTATTAGGCTTTATTTTTGCTACTAAATAAGTCAAGCCAGTAAAGGAAATTGATTTATAAGAAAACACGACCATAACGACTTTTTTGCGACCTTTTTTCGACGGGTAATCGGACTTTGATGTCCGGGACTTATTAAATCGCCATCAAGCAAACGGGTTGAGCGAAATTTATTAAGAAAATTACCCTTCAAATGAATTTTCTTGATAAGGTTTCCTAACGGCATTTTAACAGCCTTTTTCGCACTAGATTATTGTTTTATTGCGCTTTAAACTTTGTAGAAACTGTAATGATTTGGTTTAACCTAATCAAGGAGAAAAAACCGGCCAAGTGCGCGTCGGACTCGCACACGAAGGGTTCCATAACAGCAAATATAAAAATAGGTAACAGTTAAATCAACCTATCGCAAAAACATAAGGGATTATATCATAAATCGTTAAAAGAGTTTATTTACCTATACATACATCACCTCCGCTTTTTTAGAATGTTATACAAGGTATAATAATTACATACCCTGTAGCTTAAAAAAATATGGGGAATAATAAAGTTGTGTGGCGTTTTTTTTTTCGGATTCAAAAAAGTAGAAAGAAAATATAATTTCCCAAAAAATTGCGGATTTGTTCAGTTTAACGTATGGATCCTTTCGTACCTAGGTACTATTAACAACATTTAGTATTTTTTATGTACATACCTACACGTTAATTTTTTTTTATTAGGTACATACATCAATACGAATAGAATAAACTCGATTCGTGAAATGCATGCGATATGTTATGTGCCATATTTCCGACCCACATTCGTGGCCCACAATTCCACATTTCTTCGATGTCAGAAGTGTCAGAACTTATGCAGAGCTCGGTGCAACTGCATAGCTTTCATACGAGTGGCTTCATCGATAGTTTGACAGTTATTGATTTAAAAGAAGATTACATGAGATTTTCTCTTACGGATTTAACTCTACAGGGTGTTACGAAAATGGTGATACAAGATAATAAAAGATGAATCTATTAATGATTTTGAAAAACTTTTACTATGGGACCAAATAATATGTAACATCAGAAAAAAAAGACTCTTCCATAGAAATGAGCAAAGATAGGTCGACCAAAATGTATGGAAGTGTCGATTTTTTTCTCGAGTTTTCATATTTGGTCCCATAGTAAAAGTTGTTCAAAATCATTGTTAGATTCATGTTTTATTATCTTGTATCACCATTTTTGTAACACCCTGTATGTCGTCGGTCTTTGCGAAATAAATTGTATGCATAACAATGACTGTGATTGTTACTTATTATAAAAATAGTAACTACCTACATATTTAAATATTTAGCAAACGGGTACTTACTTTCAGTCGATTTTTGCTCGACATATTTCGATCCATTTAGAGGATTCTCATCATATAAATGGATCGAAACATGTCGAACAATTATCGATTTAAATTACGTGAGTAACCCGATTGCTAAATATTTAAATAATTATGTTTGAGACTCACGTTAGTTATAATAATTCTAATAACTACATGTGAAAAATGAGCTTAAAAATGTACAGCCTAACCTACTTGTCTTGACTAGTTACTTTTTATTCGAAGTTCGTAAATTTCGGGGATTTGTCTCTGTCACACTAACGAAGGGATCATTAGAGCGAAAGAGAAAAATACCCAAAATTTGCAGATTTCGTAATTTGCGGTAGAGCCGCTGGTATACCGAAATCAAGAGGTCTAGACGAGATGCCATTGTGCAATCGTATACGATAGAGATAAGTCACATGACCAAAATAATACCTATTTGGAAATTGTGGTATGTGATGAATATTTTTATTTCACATCTTTTAATATTTTTACAACATAGGTATACTTATAAGTATGTGATAGACTTCGCCTCAAGATTTTCAGACCACTGAATACAATTAGCACATCAAAGCTTGAGGACCAAAATCGGTTGCATTTAAAGCCTTCCGGTCGGAAACATCCTGTATACACGGGCCAGCGAACCGGCGACCGAGTGTATGTAGGACAGGTCAATGACCTTAAGTAATAGTGACATCTGTGAGTGATTCTGTACAACCACAATTGCAGAGTATATGGACCAAGAAAGGGGCGTTTTAAGATTCATTCATTTGTAGTTGGCTTATCTTGTAAACATTTTTTTTACCAGAAATGCTTGTTTTGTACCGACTTCAAAAAAGGAGGAGGTTCTGAATTCGACTGTATGTTTTTTTAATGTTTTTTACCTAAGGATTTTCAACTGGGTGAACCGATTTTGATGTTTCTTTTTAAAACGTTTTTATTAGCTTCACTTGTAACCAGAGATCAGAAAAATGTGCGTCATTCTTTGCAATAATATGGACATGACTCCAAAGTTGATTGAATAATTAATCATTTTCAGAATATTACCTATTTGACACCGGTAACGATGAAAAATTTTGTAAATAGTCACTTTAAAGCTTCGAAATCAAATTTCAAAAACGTATTCGTTTAATTATTCATTTAATCACTTTTGGAATCATGTTCATATTATTGCAAACAATGAAGCACATTTGTCCGATCTCTGCTTGTAACAGACTTAAATATGTGTGTAAGAACATCTTGGAATCTTAATTTGACCCACTGCCCTTCGATTACAATCAAAACGTCATTACAAATCCAAAATGGTGGCCACCCCAAGATGGCGGACTGCATGGCTGTTTGAAATCCAACCACATGATGAAAAGGTTTACTAAGGAACCCTAAAAAGGACTTTACATCTTTTGTAAGGATTTTACCCGTTCGATAAGAAAATGTTTGGAACATGGTTCACGATTCTCGGTAATATCCAGTAACATAGTTATATAAAAAAACCGGCCAAGAGCATGTCGGCCATGCTCAGTGTAGGGTTCCGAAGTTATTCAAAAACGGCTGGGACGAGTCTCTAGTACTAACCACCTATGAGCTATGCTGCGGACAGACAGACGAACATGACAAAACTATAAGGGTTAGTAGTTTACTACGGAACCCTAAAAATTTTGAGTCACTTCCTTGTTTAAAGTCGGTTAAAAAAACGTTTAACGAAAGTGCAAAGTGAGTGGCCCTACTGCGAACTACGTAATCCGCAAATTTCGGGGATCTGTCTCTGTCAATCTAACGATGCCTACGTTGGAGTGAGAGAAAATCAGTACAATACGACATTATGATCATCCTCATCATCATCATATTAGCCGAAAGACGTCCACTGCTGAACATTGGCCACCCCAAAGAATGCCACAATGACCGGTCCTGTGCCACCCACATCCAGCGGACTCCTGCGACCTTCACCAGGTCATCTGTCCACCTTGTGGGGGGCCTACCCACTCTGCGCCTCCCGGCACGTGACCGTTCGAGAACCTTCCTGCCCCAACGGCCATCCGGTTCTACGCGCAATGTGCCCCGCCCACTGCCACTTCAGTTTAGCGATTCGGAGAGCTATTTCGGTTACTTTGGTTCTGCTGCGGATGGTCTCATTTTTAATCCGATCTCGCAAAGAGACTCATAGGATAGCCCTCTCCACGAGATAATAGCGCGGTTTTATTATGTAGATGCCATCTAGTAAATATTATAATCTATGATATTTACTAGATGGCATCTATGATCCCCTACGAACAAATAAAACATGGAAGCCGCATGCCATACTAAATGCCTTTCAAAAACGGTCCTGAATTTTAGTTGACAAGTGTCACCCCCTCTTCAATGCATCACGGTAATGAATTTCAGTATCAACCTATAAAAGCTTAAACCGCCATTTAAAAATAGTTTTGATTGGTCTATCAAAGTTTTGATTCGCTATATTCTATAAACATTAGTCATTTTAGTCAAGGATGTTGCGCCGAAATATGCGCGGTGTTAAAAAAAGCGCTATGTCCTGCCCATCTTGGCACAATTGAACAATTGTTTTTGGGGGCATTTTTGAGCTGGCGCTAGACGTCCATGTTATTTATGGTCGCAGATGATCCCACAATCTAGGCAATACGGTGCGACCCAAATATTGTTCAGAGTTGTGAGTATACTAGCTGAGATCGATCGAGTAAATATAGCAATATTGATACAGATTTCTGTGTCAGATTAACTTGGCTTTACCAATAGGCAAACTAAATTGTCCAATTTGAACGCGATACAATATCTTGGGACAATTCACACGTCAAATCAATTTTTTAACATCGCCGCTTATACAGTGTGTTAACATGATGCAGGCTTTTATTTGAACCGAGGATTGAGATGCAGATTCTTAGCCAAACCATGTGCATTATTTGTTTAAAAATCCTAATTTTAAAAGTAATTAACTTTCTAAGAAAAGTTAATTGAGAAGCAATGTAGGTACTTCAAAATAAATCGTTAATTGGCACTTGACCATGACAGATCGCAGCCACTCGCAACGTTTGACAACTAAGCAGTACACGCGTTACATTGATCGTTCGCACGAAATTAAAATAATTGTTCAGTTAATTTAAATATTTGTCAACTCTTAATACTCCAAAACGATTTCCAGTAATGCGTATTATTACCCATTTTCGTAAAAGCCTGGGTCATGGTAACACACTGTATATCATGAACAACGCTGTGTTCCAAAATAGTAGGCGCTTGCAATTGGAATTCTAGTGCGTCATTGTTAGGATTCAAATTACGAGAAGATAATTATCTAAAGATGTAGCGTTGTTTATGATAAGCGTCGACCTGTTAAGCTTTATGGCTGTCAGCTTTATGTTATAATTATAAATACTTATAAAATGATAAGTGGTACCAACAAATATCTCTGTTTTGAGTTGCGTAGTAAACTAGGAACCCTTATAGTTTCGCCATGTCCTTCTGTCCGTCTGTCTGTCTGTCCACAGCATACAATTCGTTAATGCCTTCCAGATTGCAATTTCGTATAGGAATAACCTTGTTAACTGGTTTTATTTCTTAAGCAATTTTAAAAAATAAGCCTTGGAGTGGTGACAATGGTATTCTTATAGTTCGGGAAATATTATTTGACCACTCTTATCTCACTTACGACCTTTTGTTTTGCGCGTCATTAACAATAGAAAAGTGCTCGACTGCTGATTGTCTAGTAAGTGTTAACGCAAAACAAAAGGTCGTAAGATAACAGTGGGTCTAATTATATTTCTCGAACTATACTGCCGTTAACCTGCGGCGATTAAAATGGCTAATGGCTACTGTATGTAACTATGTACTCTCAACTAATCGGTACCTAATGGCCTAGCTAGTCTAGAACCATGTCAATATACATGTTTTCTTACAATCTGACTTATAACGTTACATTGGCATGCTTCCTGTACGTTTAGCACATGATTGGACCAACAATATGAATAAAAGAGGGATGGATAGTCTATCTCGCGTCGACATACCTACCTATTGTCGCACTGATCCTGTGCTAAGTTCACCGAGTGGCCTAGGATTCCAATTGATTTTCCCACAGAATTAGATTTCGATAGAAGAAACAATAAGTTCATTCATTTGTATGACGGCCGAGCGTGTCAGATTTTGTACTGAAGTTGTTACTTGCCTATGATTTTAAATATGTCTCAGGCCCTTGAGTATTTATATTTTTTTGTGTTGTTGCAATTAATATTACTTAAGGAGGCATTATTAATGTTTATGTTCACTTCAACTTACAAAATTTGACGCCCGAAAGCTGCAAGCTGCGATTAAAGACGGACAACTCAGTGGATTTCACTGAGTTCATTTGATACGCTAAGTTCGCTTGATCTATGGTATATATGACATCTGTGGTTACAATGGCATTCTTCCTGAGTGGCCTAGGATTCCAATTGGTTTTCTGTATCAAAAATCTTTCACAAGACCACTAATACCTGTCTTACAATGTATGGTCTTCAAACTATGTGGCGATTGCATTTAAGCCCAAGCGAGTCTTTGGTATGAGATTTCTTCAGTTAGTTTGGTTTTACAGTGACATAAAAGTGGAGTGCTCGTATCTTTTAGAACTCTTGTAACTGAGGATCGTAAAACTGTGTTCGCTTAGATTCGTTGCACTGAAATGGATTAAAAATATTCACGACAATGTCCTCAGTTCATAACTTCGAATATACAGTGTGTTACCAGGATACTCGCTTTTATTGTAACCGAGGAATGCGTAAACCGTGAGTATTATTTAATTCAAAATTATAATTTTAAAAGTTAATTAACTTTCTAAGAAAACTTATTTGAGAAGCAATGTACTTCAAAATGCGTTAATTTGTACTAGACAGATCGCAGCCACTCGCAACGTTTGACAAGTAAGCAGTATACGCGTTACATTGATCGTTCGGAGGAAATAAACTTAATGGTGGGGTCGATTTAATATTTGTTAAATGTTAATACTTGAAAACTTTTGATAGTAATGCGTATTATTACCAATCATCACTATCACTACATAGTATAAAATAAAGTCACTTTTTCTGTCCCTAAGTCCCTTTGTACGCTTAAATCTTTAAAACTACGCAACGGATTTTGATGAGATTTTTTTTAATAGGCAGAGTAATTCAAGAGGAAGGTTTTTATGTAGGTATAGTACCCGTGCGAAGCCGGGGCGGATCGCTAGTATTCGTATAAGCTAAAGTCTAGGCTGAGCCTCACACTGTATGGCCTGAATAAATATTTGAGGAAAACTTACATATTTCAACGTAAAACACTACGATACCGCATACAAGAAAGCAATAGCAGGCCTTGCCAAGATGCCATTCTGCAATCGTATACGATAAGCGATAAGTTATGAGAATGACAGATCCGTACGAAAAGTCACGTGACCATTTCCATACATTATTATGGCCACGTGACTTATCGCTTATCGTATACGATTGCAGAATGGTAACATGGTTTTAAGCCTGCAGTATAGTTTCCATAGTTTACTAAGGAAATGTTAACTACTGTTCTTTCTGTGTATTGTACCATAAGTTGGAAAGTAAAGGATTCGTTAGGTTTTACTCGATACGCAATGCATTCTATCGCGTTCGCACTGACATATTGGAGCGAGCGCGATGGCCTGCTTTACGTATCGAAAAAAACCTAACGTTACCGATACTTGCAAAGTTATATTTATTATAGTTACTTGGAGATCCTCGGACAGAGGCGATACTGATAAAATATATGAAACAAATGCGTTGGTACTCGCAGTGATCTGGTTTTGGTCGGAGGCAGGGTGTGTGCATAGGTACTGTACGTTAATACTATTTATTATACTGAGTCTTTCCTTCATGAATAACTTGCGTATTAAATAAACTGAATGTACGACAGACATGTCTAATCCATAGCGAAACAAAAGACTATCGCAATCAAACTAGGATGAGAAACATTTATTTATCGATATCGAATTTTTGTCTAAAAAAAGTCGTAGCGATGTGTTTAGGTACATTATTTTATAATCATTCAAGCCATACGCAAAAAAATAGTAATTTAAGGGTTTGTTTTATGTGTTTTAGTTAGTTAACTTATATTTATCAACGTTAATTATATTTCATTCTAAGTAATAATCATTCCCTTTTGGCTTGACCATAGTCGGTGACAAAGAGGTAATCAACCTCATTAAAAATAATCGACACTTCAGTAAATTAATACTCCATAAGACATTGAATATCATTATTGTCATTTCATTGGGTATGACAGTGATACAATATAAATTGTGTCTAATGTAGATCATTATTGTTTGTATCTTAGAACCCTTTATATCGATAAAAATGTTTCTCACCCTAGTTTGATAGCGAAAGTCTTGTCTTGCTATGGATTTTCCGGGTTCTGCTAAGTACAAACTCACAAATATAAACAAACGAAAACCGCTGCGACAGTGATGTTCATTAAAGCTAAAAGCCCATGTATATATTGTATATAGCCCTGTTTGTATCTAATATAGATATTATTCTTTCTTCCAATACAGAATATTCTTCACGAACAAATAAGAGACGTCTTTTTCACGTTAAAAGAAAATTAATCGTAATTGAACGAGCCAAAGTTTCTCATAAATAGTCCAGCGACAAGAGTCTACTTCAATAAATATTATTGCTGCCCGACATGACTCCAAAGTTGATTGAATACTTAATCATTTTCAGAATATTACCTATTTGACACCGGTAACGATGATAACCTTTGTGAATAGTGACTTTAAAGCTTCGAAATCAAATTTCAAAAACTTATTCGTTTAATTATTCATTTAATCACTTTTGGAATCATGTTCATATTATTGCGAACAATGAAGCACATTTGTCAGATCTCTGCTTGTAACTGACTTAAATATATGTGTAAGAACATCTTGGAATCTTAATTTGACCCACATCCCTTCGATTACAATCAAAACGTCATTACAAATCCAAAATGGTGGCCACCCCAAGATAGCGGACTGCATGGCTGTTTGAAATCCAACCACATGATGAAAAGGTTTACTACGGAACGGACTTTACAGCTTTTTAAAGGGTTTTACCCGTTCGATAAGAAAATGTTTGGAAGTTGGTTCACGATTCTCGGTAATATCCAGTAACATAGTTATATAAAAAAAAACCAGCCAAGAGCATGTCAGGCCACGCTCAGTGTAAGGTTCCGTAGTTATTCAAAAACGGCTGGGCCGATTATGATCGTAATACTTTTATTTTAAAGTATTTTTAAGCCCACTTTCATTTTTTTTTTTATGTTTTTTGGGCCCACGGATCAAAAATTAGAGGGGGGGATACATTTTTTCTTCTGAAGGGGTTATGTCCGAAAATATAGACTCTAGAAAAAAACGTTTTTTATGGTTTAAACTAGGACCCTAATTATTTTTAAAAGACCTATTCAACGATACCCCACACTAAAGGATGACAACAAAATAAAAAAGATATGCCCACTTGACATGTAGGGGAGGCAAC
>JALPQI010012874.1:0-41030 GCA_025490895.1 Thaumatotibia leucotreta | reverse complement strand
TCAATTTAAACTTTGACGTTTTGTTGACTTGGCGTCTGAGTGACAGTTTTAGTATTTGATATGGCGTCAAAAAAGTTAATAATGTAAGTGATGTGACTGTTTTGTCTTCGTCAGTATCACAAAAAATGCCGTTTTTATTACAATGGAGTCTGCATTTCTTTAAAGTTTGGTTCAAAAGGAAGCCTCAAACCTGTAAAATGAGAAAAAATATTGAAATACGCCAACATTATATTTGTAAATTGTAGTAACTCTGTTTTTGATCCGGCGCATACTGTCTTAAATATCACTTACGATAGAAATTGAAAAACATTTTCCGACGAAAAATGTCTCAAGTACACATGCGACATAAAAAAAATTATAGAATCCAACGTAAATAGTAGTATGTTAAACATAAGACAGAACACCGATCTTAAACTCCGAAGTAAGTTGTGGTAAGTGATAACATACTACAGTATTCGCCGGTATTATAAAAAAAAGTCAACATCGATATTAATGATTCGTACCTGATTTCTGACTGAAATCGTACAGGTTGCCATGTTTGCCTAGCTGTTTTAAATAACTTTTATATCCAACGCTTCTTTTATTTCATCTCGAACTACCTTTTATTCTCATTCCGACGGCTGTTTCGAAAATTAATTTTGGTCTTGTAGTTAGTTTGAGCTTATTCCCAATACGGTTTTTACTTTTATCGAATAAAATAGGTAAACGACTCCTATTTTTGTCTCATCTCGTTGCTAGTTTTTGGTAAAAAACGATCACTGACGAAAAACCTTTGCTCCGCCGCGTATAAGATCGTAACTGGCACTTACGCTGAGCGAGCGCGGGTGGCCGCCCCACATAAACTGTCGTATGTAAACTTACTACAGTATACGACGGTGCTTTCTTAAGTTACGACAGTTTTCGGGTGTCAAAAACCTATTTGTAATAGGTTTTTTTAATTTTTTCTTCGTGTAACGGAAACATCCACAATAGATATGATGTTTTATGAAATAAAAAAAAAATCCCAAATTTCAAGTTACGACAACTTACGTAGGGGCCGTCGAGATATTGCGCATATTTTACAAGTGTACGTACCTAGTAGTTTCTCTAAACACCCCATTTGTATCATCTTGTTATTAAAGCTAAAGTTTGAGTAATAAGCAATATAACTTCCCCGGAAAAAGCGAAAGACGACGCACCGTTGTCGCAAAGTTAAAGAATCTTCGCCCAAAGTAGCTCAATTGTTAACTTTATCTTATTTCTTGAGAATGTTCTTCAAGTAGAAGAGTTTAGTCTGTTTATAATCCGGCTAAAATACAGAACCAGTGATTTGCAAGCCAAGAGTCTACTTTTAAGCATTTCAAACTGACACTGAACACATGAGTGTTCATGCAATTTTCATCATCCCAACTCTTCATTTAACCAACTTTGCCCAGCGTGGCGATTATACAGGGTCAACGATATGAAGTGTTACCAATTTAAATTTTTCGAAGTGTTGAAATAAGATCGCTTTTTTTTCATTACATTTATACTAGTATATTTAATTGCTCTCACCTTTCTCTTCAAACTAGACCAGATAAAAAGTCCGAAACTCACTGCACTGGAGAAATGACACATGTTTTTACGAGCTTTATAAGCCGAAGCTCATTCTCGTTCTTATGTTTGCGATCTACAACCTAAATGTTTGCGTACCTAAGACTTCAATGCGGTGTCCAAACCATATTTCCGATAGTAAGCCGCTATTACTTTGACACCAGACTTAATAAATAGTACATTACTACCGAGGCCGCGAAGTGACTGGTTGCCGGCCGAATACATGTAGACGGCCGAGCGGAGCGAGGCCGGATAGTATTCGGACGGCAACCCGTCACTTCATGGCCGAGGTATGTATAATGCTTTTCTCAAACATGCAATGAAATGAAACAAAAAAATATATCTTCATTCTAAGAAATTATAAGTCAACTACATAACTTTACTGTCTTTGAAACACAACAAAAGTTAAATACTTTTTTTTTATATTTTTAGTCCTTGTGGACAGGCGAAAGCACTAAGCTATACTGCCTTAAAAATCAAATACGACACCGACGCCTCATTTTTTTTAAGTTTGACATGTTTGAAAGGTGCAAATTTTTACTTCTAAAAAGCGGTATTAGACGATGCGGTCTGTTGGGTCCAATTAATCGCATAGGGTGATCGGGGCCGACGGATCGCACCGTATAATACTGCTTTTAAACATTATTTTTAGTAGTTATTGTACATATTTTAAGTTATATAATTTAAATACCTAATTATAACTGCAACAATTAGCCAATCATTTTTTTTAATACTAATATTACTTAGGTACAGATAATTATTGGCTAAAAGCCAAGATGCCAGGTCACAACCCTATGTCAAATGAAAATTAAAATAGAGGCACTTGCCGGCCTAGGCCGGCAACGATGTACTTCCCGGCCACTTTTTAGGCACGTAACTACAACATTTCATTGCATGTTTGAGAAAATGTACTTGGTAACACTTCATAAGCATAGATACTCCCTCCTGATGGGAAACAGTTACTAAATGTGTCACTTAAGGAAGAACTCGCGACTTTCTTTACAAAGGTATTTTTGACGCTTATAAAGATTAAACAAAAGTCCAAAAAATTTCGAGAATTTTACATTCTTTCCATTCCCGCCCCACAGTCTTTCAAAAATGCTTTCGGAATGGAAAAAATAAACTTGGGACGATCGTTTACTTCAACAAGGATCGAAAAATATCACTATTCTGATTATAAATAACAAAATTTTCAATCTAAAAAAATAGGGATTGCTGTTGTATTCTGGCCATTTTTTCCGCAACTCGATATGAAACGAGCCAATTTTGCGTGGTCCCAACGTTGGCCCAGTACTTGTCGAGGACTTCACATTCACCCTTGAATTTCTTCGCTGATGTATGCAGGTTTCCTTCACCACAAAGCACTTGTGAATATCAGGGGTTATCTATCACTTTTACAAACAACTTCGTCTGCATCAGTGTGTATGTTTGCATCTGAGAAATTGGAGGGAAAGACGCTATAACTTCCTAATGTGTTTTGTTCACCATGCTCGTACGGAACCCTCAAACAGTAATTTGCCGTGAGAAAGTTTTACGATTCAAATAACTATTACGGCAGTAGGTAGCAAATAAATAAATAAATAAAAGTTTTTAGTAGACTGGTTTAGCATTAAAGTTAATAGTTAGTTAGTTATAGGCATAGTTTAGATGGCTTGTTTGTATACATTTATTCTATTAGTGAATTATTTGTATACCCTAACAATCACGGGTTTACAAATCCCGGTTTTTTATAAGCTTGCGTGGAAATATAAACACACGTCGGGCTTTGGTCGCGGATACTCCATGATGAGGATCCTCTAAATGGATCGAAACATCGAGCAATTATCGACTTAAATTACGTGAGTAACCCGTGTGATAAATATTTAAATATAAATAGATTCAACATGTAGAGTCCCTTTGAAGAAAATTGCTGTCTTGTTTACTATTTAAGACAAGCAAGGATTAACATTCGGTCGTCAACCCGCGATTATGAGTATTACCTCCTAATACGTGTAGGTAATTAATAGGTCCAGCATTGGACTGTAATAGTTGGATGATGCTGTGAAGGATTAAACAAGCTTATATTTAAATTATCGTAAAGTCGTATATTCTGAGTGAGCAACGAACGGGGTGTAGGTATTTTTCGCTTCCGACTTGGTGTAAAGAAGGATAAAAATGTGCTTCCCATTATTTTTCAATAAGTACGGTGTGAAGACTAAGTGTTATAGTGGAGCGACGCTTACGAGCGATGTTACAGTATCATTACCATAAGTTTTCCCAAGGCAGTAATCGTTTACGGCCCCGCAAACTTATATGGTAAGTAAGGATCAGGTTATAGACTGCGAGTCGTGGCTAAGTTATCATGGGCATTTTCACTTTTAGAGACACCCCATTAGCATGAAATTAACAAATCTTAATTGCAGTCAGATTTGTTACGACAATCAAGAACGATATATTTAGGAATTTAAACTTGACCGACATTTTAAGATTACCACTAAAAACGAGTTATTATTAAAATTTTGTGCTTAATTGTCGTTACAAACCTGACTGCAATTAAGGATTTTTTATCTCACGCTAATTGGGTGTTCCTAAAAATGAAAAAGCTCTCAATACGTCAGTATTTCTCCTGTAATGTTAGGATTTTGAATTGCGATCGGACTTGCTATTAAATAATACTATACTTGTTATAAATAATGTCTGACTTGGGGAAAGTAAGATAATAAATAAGACTTTAGTTTTTTCAATATATTTATTTTCAAAATTACAATTTATGTACATAGATTAAATCTAACTAATCTACTTGACCTAACCTATATCTAAGATTGGCCCTTGTGGCATTGTACCGAGGATGCTGGCGGCATTTCCTCGCTGTATCGCAATACTGATGCGTTGTGCGAGGAAGTCGCCAGCTCTTCGGTCTTTAAACTTTAGTTCAGTAGGTAATGTATATTATAGTATTTTACACAATCGTGTTATGATAGAGAGCTTTTCAGTCGGGTACCATGTTTAAGCCACGAAGCTTACTGAGTGGCCTGAGTAAAGTCTAAATAATGAAATTACATACGCCGAAACAAAGTACAGATCCTGATATAAAAGCTGGAATTAGCGTCTTGTATTAACGTAATCGCTTACCTAGGCAGAGAGCTTGCGACGATCGGCGTAACGTTACGCTCGAAACGTCAGGATAATTAATAGACGTACCTAAGTGTACACAACTAAGGCCAATTAATTGTTAAAATAAATATGAGGGTAAATCGTGAAAGTTTAAGTCTATATAATATGTGCTAGCACTTAGGTATACCAAAAAACTTAATGTGCTTTTATTATTACTGATATTAACCGATTTGTTTGCTTCTATGTAGGTATTGTAGTTATATAATGTTCTCTGTTCATTAGTTTCCTGTCTTCCTATGATCAATTCAACCGGTCTTTTCTATATTGTGCATTTGATGTCTTGTGATTGGAGCAAATATATAGAAATTGATTGGATGTGTTTACTCGTTTTACCGCATAGGCAAATTGGTGACGCTTTCATAATAATTATGTTATCATACTTATCATGAATACCTAGCCTACTACCGAGAACACCGAAATTCGTATATTTTGGGGATTTGTCTCTGTCACTCCTACGAAGGTGTCATTAGAGTGACAGAGAAAAATCCCCGAAATTTGCGGATTTCGAATTTGCGCTTTGCTTGCTAACGATTAACGATTTTCCCAAAGCTTAAGACTCAGCTAGACCAATTGTTCGCTTCCAAAAAGCCATAACTGAAAAATTACCAAAATCACCGAAAAAAAAAAATCACTACATAGTACCTATAAAACAAAAATCTCTTACCCCTGTCTGTTCCTATGAATGATTATCTTTAAAACTACGCAACGAATTTGTAATAGATCAAAAGGAAGATTTTAGTAAAAGAGTATCACTTTCGTACCTCGTATAAAAAAAGATACAACAAACATAAGAAAAAGGCCATTAAGGATACAATATAGGTACCTACTCATAACCGCCATTGTGTTTATTGAATAAAATGAATTCTCAGTAATTTTGAGGGTTAGAATGGTTTCGCACTACGTTTGATCTAAATCCGATCCGAACCCGTGAAAATATAGTCCGTAGTAGCCGTAGAACTATTTCTATGGCAATTTACGCACTAGATCCGATCTCCGTCATCGATTATCTGCCGGACCTATTGCGTAAATTGCCATAGAAATTTATTTTATTTTTATTTGGTTTTATTTTTACTTTTAATTTCGTTATTACTTTTTAGAACTTAGTTGTATTTTATCGATAAACTTGTATTTGTTGTATTGTGCATTTAAGTACTGAATTAAAGGCCTGACTTTTATTTTTACGAGTATATTATTACGATGAATTTGTAAACGTTTGGACCTACGAATAAATAAATCATGGAAGCCGCACGTCATAATAAATTATCTTTCAAAAACGGTCCTGAATTTTAGTTGACAAGTGTCACCCTCTCTTCAATGCATCACGGAAATGAATTTCAATATCAACCTATAATACAAAAAATTAAATCTAAATTTAATGTCTGGTATTTAGACGAAGGGACCTTAGGAGGTGACGTGAATACCGTACTGTCCGATTTGTCTCTTATCAAAACTAATTTTGAAAATCGTCGTTGAGATTGCCAATTCCGTTATGTGCACGATTTCAGGAACTGAAAAATCAATCCAAATGACATATGTTTACAGTCTTCTTTTGTCAAATTTGAAATTTACACATAACGGAATTGGCAATCTCAACGACGTTTAATATTGGTTTAGAACTAAATTATAGTAATGCGAACTCTTAAATTCAAAAGACTTCCTATAGTTTGACTATTTTAAAATCCAAATTCGATTGTCGGACTCCTGGTATAAAAATAGTAGACAAATATTCACTTTGCCTCCTGGGTTCTCCTATTTTTGAAGAATCCTTTCCCGATTATATTTCTAACTCGATTTCTAAATTCCAAAATCACGCAAATCGTCTACTCGAAATTAGCCCTCATTATGCTCTTGCGATTCTTAAGTTTTGTCTTTTTGTCCCTAAATTGACATACGTGCTCCGTTGCTGTCCGTTCTGGAAAAATATTAATTTATTAACACCTTTAGACGACTTAATCAAAATTACCATAGAAAAAATTCTAAATATTCAGCTAACGATAACGGAGCGTTCCTGGTCCCAAGCATCCCTCCCTATTCGGTATGGGGGTTTAGGGATACGAAAAATTTCATGTGTGGCTTCTCCTGCATTTTTGGCGTCCGTCCACAGCACGTCTGATCTCACAGGAAAGATCCTAAGGGCTCTGCCTATTAACTGTGCGACTCCGGGTTTGGAGGACGCCAAAAATGCAATCAAAATTGCTTGCCCTTCTAAAAATTTTCCCGACAACCTAAAATCACAAAGGAGCTGGGACAATGTGTATTGTGATCTAGCATACAATTCTCTTCTAAACAGCTCTGCAGGTCCGGATCGTGCGAGACTTTTGGCGGTCGGAACCCGGGAAGCTGGTTACTGGCTGCATGCCCATCCTTCGGCTAGTACTGGTACTTTCCTGGATCCGGCCTCTCTTAGGCTCGCAACCGGTCTGAGACTCGGGGCCGCGGTATGTACCCCTCACTTATGCTGTTGTGGCACAGACGTGGACCGACTGGGACACCACGGACTAAGTTGTCAAAAAAGCGCAGGCCGTATATCCAGACATGCGATGCTTAACGACATAATCCGCAGGTCTCTTGCCACGATCAACGTACCTGCTCTTCTTGAGCCTACTGGTATTATTAGAGATGATGGTAAGAGACCTGATGGTGTGTCTTTGGTTCCTTGGAGCTTGGGACGGACGTTGGTATGGGATGCTACTTGCGTAGACACCCTGGTGCCGTCCCATCTTCAACGAACTACGTTTAAGGCAGCCGCTGCGGCTGAAAATGCCGAATTTTTAAAAAGTAATAAATATAAGGGCCTCGGCAAAGAGTACGATTTTGTACCGCTTGGCGTAGAAACTTTAGGTTCTTGGGGCGCACGCAAATTATTTGCTGAGATCGCGAAACGTCTGGTTGATGTAACTAAAGACCGAAGAGCTGGCTACTTCCTCGCACAAGGCATCAGTATTGCGATACAGCGAGGAAATGCCGCCAGCATCCTCGGGACAATGCCACAAGGGCCAATCTTAGATATAGGTTAGGTTAAGTAGATTGGTTAGATTTAATCTATGTACATAAATTGTAGTTTTACCTATAAAAACTTAAACGCAAATTTAAAAAATAACTGTGATTGGTCCGTCAAAGTTTTGATTGGCTTTATTCTATAAAAAATGACAAAGATGTTGTGCCGAAATATGCCCTTCTTGGCACAATTGAACAATTGGTTTTGGGGGCATTTTTGAGCTGGTTTTAGACGTCCATGTTATACAAGGTTATTTTTCACCAGTACAAATACTCTAGGGGGTGTATAAGTAAGTCAAAATGAACAACTTTTACTATGGGGCCGAACCTGAAATCGCGAAAAAAAAATCAGCTGTTTCATACATTTCAGACGACCAGCAGTCGACAATTTCTATGGAACAGCTGATTTTTTTTTCGCAATTTCAGGTTCGGCCCCATGGTAAAAGTTGTTCATTATGACTTACTTATACACCCCCTAGAGTATTTGTACTGATGAAAAAATAACCCAGTATATGGTCGCAGGTTTGGACGAATGTTAAAATGGAATACGAGTAGCGAAAGCAAATTTAATATTACTTGGAACAAGTAGACAATCCTTATGTCTTTCAACTTTCAATAGCTACCTACAGACAAACTTTCTTGAACTTGCTGTGGAACTAGGTCGTTTTGTAATATTGATTTATAAAATATTTTAAATGCACAGTGCAGTGCACAGTGGCAAAAAATAAATACCTTCTAAGAACAGAATATATCTGTGCACTTTCCAGCCATTTGTATGTTTTACATTCACTGTTCCTGACTCCTGACAGGGTTTCCAAAAGCCTTTTTAGGGTTCCGTAGCCAATATGGCAAAAACGGAACCCTTATAGTTTCGCCATGTCCATCTCCGTCTGTCCGCACCATAGCTCAGTGGCCGTTAATACATACTTATTAGAAATTTGCAATTTAGTACAGGTACCTATACAATAGACTCTCGTGTGCCGGATTTTTTTTTGTTATAGTTCCTCGTACGCGGATCCACGTTCCACATACAATGGATTAATCATGTCAACAAAGTGATACAATAAAAACTAGAAAAAACGTTTTTTTCGCCCAACTGGTGAAGAGGGGATTTTTTTTTTATTTGATGTAATCCTATAGTGTGGGGTATCATTGAATAGGTCTCTTAAAAAAAAAAATAAGGGTCTTAAAGTAAACTTTTTTTCTAAAGTTAATATTTTCGGTGATAATCGCTCCAGAAGAAAAAAAATTGTCCCCCTCTAACGTTTGATCGGACCGTAGGTCCGAAAAATCATGAAGTGGGCTTATAGAGTACTTAAAACTATTTCGAACATAATCGGCCTAGCGGTTTTTGAATAACTACGGAACCCTATATGTCGGGCCATGCTCTTGGCCGGTTATTTAAATAATGGAATTTATTCTGAGTGCTAAGCCGAAATTATGATGTCCTATGTAGTTATGTACTTACCCCTTTATTCATAAGTAAGATACCTAAGTATCGTTTATCCCTTATCGTCTTATGTAAATACTGATTATTCGGAAACGGACAAACACGAGACATTTTAGAAAGAGAAAGAAGGCAAAGATTACAAACTCTCTCTCTCCCTGTATCTACCTAGATGTCTACCTGCCAGTCAGCTACCCCGTATCCAGGGCCGGATTTAAGGGGGGGCAACCGGGGCTACAGCCCCGGGGCCTCCACGAAAGGGGGGCCTCCACAATAGAGAAATTTCTACTTCCAACTAGTAAACACAAGTAATTTTTTTTTCGAGTATTGAAAGTGATCTATTCCAGGAACTGGATTTCAGCAAAATCATCTACGATCTTTCGGCGTAAAAAGCTAGGAAGATTCCGTTTGTTAACGCTAAAATTTAATTTCAGATAATTCTCGTTTCCGATTATATTTGTTTGTTAAATAATAAAATAATCTATACTTGTTTCCACAAAAAAATGCCGCCAGCATCCTCGGTACAATGCCACAAGGGCCAATCTTAGATATAGGTTAGGTTAAGTAGATTAGTTAGATTTAATCTATGTACATAAATTGTAGTTTTGAAAATAAATATATAAGTAATAGTGAAAAAAAAAAAAAAACAAAAAAAACAAAAAAATATTTTATGAAAACTTGACTGAAAAAAAATGTTCTACTTTATTTGGAAAATAATTGGGGGCCAGAGGGCCTCCACTACTTTGTTGCCCCGAAGCCTCTCAACCTCTAAATCCGGCCCAGCCCGTATCTACCTAGTACTTTGATCATTTTGTAGAACTTCGCTGAAAGCTGTTACAGAACTACTTCAAATAAATATTACTCTTTGCTGTGTAATTTGAATTTTAATAATTTTAAAAATAATTTTGGGCTATTGTTTATATAAATTGGATAGTTTCTTGTCAAATTTCTGCATACCAGAAAGGAAACAAAATGTATAATTTTATTAATGAATTGAAATCCTTAATGATTAATGATAATAGTAATATCAAATAATTACCAATTTAAAGTAAATGTATTAATTTTAATGATAAATATAGGTAGTTTGTATTTCTAAACATAATTTGCATGTCGGATGACGACAGGATACCTGCTTCCGAAACCGTGTTGTACCTACTATCTGTACTTGTATATCTGTGTGTCCTTAGCAAATAAAATATCTTTATCTTTATCTTTACCTTTTATCTCAATCTTATTACTTTTGTCTCTTGGATGTAGGTAGCAATGGACCGAGGAGAAGTTTCATAAGTTGCGAAACTTCTGTAGATAATATTCTGCAATTTGAATTTTACAAGAAATCTAATCATGCCAAAACTTTTGAGGTATATTTAATGCCTTAAGTATTCACTCAATTCTGAAATACAATGTTCTTCATAATACTTTTTTGTAAGTTCTCATGGGAACATTCTCAATGAGGACTTACTTTTAAATTCTCAAGAAAATTGTCGGAAATTCGAATTCAAATTCGAATAGTTGAAATATTCAAATATGTCTGAATTTTAATTTATGTTAGTTTGTTTTATTCATTAAATTTAATTAGTTTTATATTACAGATATATTCAATAGTTTTAAGTGTTTTATTTTTATAAGTATGTCATGTTTAGATTTTGTATTATTTAGGTTTTTTAATTAATTTAACGGTTTTAATGTAGTTTACTCAAATAAAGACTTTCGTTAAATTATAAGCCAATAAAAAAATCAATTTAGATACTTTACAGCAACAATTAAAATGTTTTAATATGAATTCTGCATCATCATCATCATCATCATCATCAGCCTATGTTAGTCCACTGCTGGACGTAGGCCTCTCCTATTAACTATGCGTATAGACGCAATAGGAGGTAAATGCCTATAATCGCCACGCTGGGCAAGCGGATTGGCGATCGCAGTAATGTGTCCACTATGATGACGCTGCTGCCCATGATCAATCTTGTAAAATGGTCAGTGACACTTCAATCCCTTAGTCGACTCTTACGACACCCGCAGGAGGAGTTGGGAAATTCTGCATCAATTACATTAAATTATGGTATTAGAAAACTATTGGACTTTTTACCAATTTTCAGGAAATATTGGTACAATACCCTAGTAAAATAAGGTTTCTCTGAATCTAAATAGATGGGTATAAACCATTATCAAATAGTTGACATAAATATGAAAATCAAAGTAATTTTACCCGCAATATAAACTTTTCATGTCACTCTAAAAACTATTCGAATATCATGAAATAAAAAATCAAGTATTGGAATACCTGATACTTTCGAATTTTTGGAAACCCTACTTGGAAGGCTATCGATTTTGTAATACTGCCACTAATGTCTAAGCATTTGAATCTAAAGCGATTTGCAACTTGGTGAAATTAGGTTGAATTTCCGTCAATGCGGTCTGATCGGGTAGGATGGTATTTAAGCATGTAGGCACCTAACGATAATACACCTACATATTTTTCTAGCAGGGACGTGAGATTTACTAAATCAAACATCGACATAACTCTTATCGATGAGTACACCCTATTCTCATAAAGTTGCTAACTTCATAAAATCAAGTAACCAAAAAATATTTAATACTTCATATGAATTGCCTTTGGCCTTAGATTATTTCTTATTACTCTTTGTTATTTTAATGGGCACAAAATACTTAATACAGGGAAGAAAAATAATGCATGGTTTTGAATATGATTTGCATTCTTATAGTTTATCTCGAAGTTACTGTACATTATTTATTTATCAACTTCTACAAGACTTATCGATGTCTAATTATTTTGTCAATCTCTCGTTCCTGCTAGAAAAATATCGAGGTACACACATTGTCATGTGACATACCTTATAGCCGGACGTCGGACAGACCAGCCGCTTTGGACATTTGGATAGAAAGACCGGACTGAAGTGACTGAAGAAGGATATTTTGTATCTTTGCAATCAGTATCGTCAACTCGCTCGTTTGTAAAATGTAAAAAGCCTGACAAGCTGGATACCGTTTATTTTGGCCGGAGACGTAATCTAAAAGCCTACCAGCAGGCGGACCATGAGTTGGACAATTAAGGATACATTGGGTTTAACTCGATAGGTACGTAATTGTCGTAATTCATTCTACCGCGCTCGCACGGACATATCGGAGCGAGTACGAGCTTTACATATCAAGTAAAATTTAACGTTACCGTTACTTGCAAAGCCATAGCACAGCCGCTGTAGACTTATGATGGTCACGGGTCGGGTTTAATCGTTTGTCGTAGTTGCCGTCACGTTCTAACAAGTATGTAAGTGCGAAAGTGACGCGTAGCACAATAAACGATTAATCTAAGCCACCAGGGTCATTGTTAGATTTAGGTTATCGTTCTTTTTTTAGGTGGATATACCTGTAGCTAAGGTATCCCGCCGTTCGCAACACTCAGACTCTCTGTAACCTGATGCCAAGATTTCGCTTGACACTAGTTTCTACGGCTGCCCTCTGGGATCTACACCTCAAAAGCTTGTAATAACTTCTAATAAGACCAGAATTAATGGTTTTTGATTTTCCTATTCAGATGGAAACTGGGCCATTTTTTTCAAAGTTGTCCCCCCACTTTTTTGCGTTTGGAAGTTATAATACGATTTTTTTGTCCCTAGGTTTTTTATTCATTTCGTTACAATTTTTTCATACATATTGTATGGCCGTAATTTATTTATTTATTTATTTTTATTTATTATAAAACAAACGGTCATACAAAAAATATTAATTATAGATTATCGCCTTATTTCTTAGACCTACAGTTTCCATTACCGAATCTATAGTTCGAAAAATGTATGTAAATTTTGGGACAACTATGCCTTCTTGGTGTTAGTCCGGTTTCCTCACGGTGTTTTCCTTCATAAGCACAGAATAAGTAATAGTCTAACTAATTGGTAGGTATGTACGAATCGGGGTCAAACCTGCGGCCTTCGGATTGAAAGGTAGTAATTACGCGCGCCATGTTTCGGAGAGCTCAATTTCCATACGCCACCACCGTTGTCATTTTCAGACCCTTTTATGTACAAAAGTTCCTAAAAATATTACGTGGAAAATAAAAATCCGATCAAGTGCTAGTCGAAATTGCTCATGTGCTTCTAGGGTTCCGTACTTTTATTAATTTTATTATTAATTGGAACATCATGTATTACTTATAATTATAACGATTCTTGAGAAAGTACAACCTATCGATAAACAAGTATGTATTATCAAACCGCGATTAGAATGGGATTCGAAAGTACTGTACGAGTAGACACAACAGTGTAACTTATAAGTCAATCTAGGATATAAGTACTCATAGTTATATTCAAATATTCATAGTTTAAGTGCAGAGACTTACAGACAATAGAATCAAATCACTCACTACGTCTATAAACAACTCTTTTCTGATTCCGGTTTGATAATAAGACGGACAGAAAGACAGGAAATAGTTAGGTATTTATTATACAAGGGGGCAAAGTAGTTGTTTAACGTTGTGCTAATATTGAGACCTGAGCTAGCGAAAGATCCCAAAATTGAGTCTAATTTAAAGTTACAACTTTCCTCAACTAAAAGTAAACGAAGGCAAACCTAGCTTACAAACTTTTATATTAATTTCAGCTCTGCGAATATCCACTAAGATTTAAATTGATTTACTTATATTATCTCTGTCATTATTTCAGAAAATGCACTAAAGAAACAAATGTTACCTACCTAGTTGTCCATATAAAACTCCTTAGTAAAAAATATCTTAAATAACATCTAAGTTTCATATTATAACTGTATTAATTGTATAAGTACCTAAGTAGCAGAGCAGACAGATCATAATATTTATAACGGAATGAAAATAAGGACTCATTGCCAGAGAAGAATAGTTAACGTCTATATCAACTTTGGAAGAACACAACAAAGTCTTTTCTAAAAATACTTTTTAAATCTATTAGTAGGGGTCTAGTTCAACCTCTTTGGAGTTTTGAAGATGAAAAACATTGTGTCTGTCAGTGCCGTCAGTCAATAGAAATCATTACTTTGAAATGGAAGTAAATGAAAAATAACGAAACACGCTTTCTTGCTACAACAAAATCACAACAACATAGCGTGAACATTACTTAAAGTGCTTAAAGTACTGTGTACATTATCTACAAAACGATTCGGGAATTATGATAGCTATTAGACATAGTATGGTGTTTGGGCGCAATCAACGATCGCGTGATAAAAACGTGTGTTTACAAACTTAGTAGATATGTGGGGGTTTACGGAGCGGTGATACCTCGGTTAGGTGTTTTCAGGCTGGGTTAGCGTCGCGACGTTGCCAGTCGCTGAACGCCAGTTGCGACTTGGTGTTCCATCCGTAGAGACGCTCGGATCGCTCGGGTACCCGTCTCGCGCGCGCTACGAAACACTACGACATCGTAGCATTGCATATTTGTCTACTCTAAAAAATAAAACTTGTGATTGTGACTAGTTGTGAACAGTGACTCTGAGGTGAGTGCAAAGTTGTGTTAACCAAATTATCAAGTTAACTACGGTGCGGTGTTTGTGTTAATAGCCTAAGTAAACGGCAAGATTAGGCACTTCCAAGTGTAATGTGTGACGTTGAATATGTTTTAGTTAAACAGGATTAAAACTAAGGGATTGTTTTCTGTGCTTGTTTAGGTGAGTCCTTTGAATATTTTACCGTAGGTTAAGCAAATAGCTATCCAATAAGAACAAACAATGACTTAATAATAAGTTTTGATTTTGTAAAGTAATTAATACTTGCGAGACCAGTATAGGTACTTTATCCTTTATCAAAAAGTTTATAAAATACGGTAGACATCATGTGATTCATGCAGTCTTATCGCTGGAGGGTTATTTCTTCCAAAACTGTCAGGGGGAACATGGAAAAATCATTGACTTATTCTTCAAAGCGTTATTTAACATAATATAAAATAATACATAGGTACATTCATAAAGGATGTTTTATTCAAAACAAAATTTTTATTTACCTACTTGTACAGTGGCGTTTAGAATTGCATGGACAATTTAAATTGAGTTCATTCTTAAACTGTCCATGCAATTTTGAACCCCACAGTACATTACAATGTTTGCAAATAACTATTGCCCTGTTTAACCAGTATACTGGCCGTCAGATATATCGTAGCTTCCATGGTCCTCAAAATATTTGAACATGCACTTTTAAAGCCATGACAATAGAGGCTTGTTCAGATATTTATGAGCACCCTGTTCACACTAATATTTGTTGGAGTCTGTAAATACAAGTAAAATACTGCCTGAGAAGTTGCAGATAAATTCCTTCTGACTTGCTTTATTGTTATAATCGTTTGAATTATTACGCGTCATAAGGTCGGACGATAGCATCATGTTCCTACAAAAACAAATTAGGGGCACAGATTTGGGTAAAATTATGGTAAGTTAGTCAACATTTTACTCTTTAAATTAAATTATGTAGGCAAGATAATACAGCTTTATTTGCAAATATTATTTTGTTGTGATATACGTATATTAACAGATTTCGGTTACTCAGCTATCAAAACATAAAAAGCCGGTTTCAAATGAACAAACTATTCCATCTGCATTTTAGCTAAATATTTCATTTATGTTTTGAAATGAACATCCAACTGCTGAAATCAGTTTTCATTCGTAACTTTGAGTAGTTGCAAATGAAATGAGGAGTCAATTTTCAAAAGGTCTTATACCTATCTCTGCTAAAACCATTCAAAATATGTCCTGTTGAATTGAACCTTATCTCATTTATTTCTCATTTAAGTATTTGTGGCAATATCGAAAAATCTATGTCTAATGTAATCACTTCATATATCTTTGTTATCTCCCTACATAGTAATATAGGTACCTATGTATATTCATTAACGATTCCAGTGCCGTACGATGGTATTACCGATTTTTTTAGCCGGTGACCAATCAAGTGGTCGAAAATGAAAAGAATTCTCTTTTTGGGTTGGCATGGCTGGGCATATGTTTCATTTATTATTTCAACTATCAACATTAAAAAAAAATGCAATTATTTATTCTGCTATCAGCAGGACTCGTCTTTTTTTTATTGTGAGGTCTAAGTCGTCTCGTAACCGCTTTCGTATGGGCTTACTTATAATTTAAATGACCAAGACACAGAGGCCAGAAATATCAGAATTGAAAGTGATGGGAATCGAATACTGATATGGATACGTACAGTCAAGTGCAAAAATATGTATCGAAAGAATCCTCTTATTGTTACGACGTTCTTATTACGTAGAATTAAATGCACCGGGACATATTTCTGAGCATTTTTATGTACACCTTATTTTGGCCTTGACTCTACAACATTTAGTAGGGATATCACGCCTCATCAACTGATCCTAAAACCAGTATTTTCATTTTACTTCTTGAGTATATCTGTACCCAAATATAACAATGCTATCAATTCTCTCTTGTCAGTTGAAACTCCAACCCATTGAGTGTATTTAAATAACAATAGTATAATATGTACATTCTGATAAGTGATCAAATACCATTATCTATTATCTCGTTTTTACGATCTAGTCTGTTATTTCGATTGCTTCTTGCGAATGAATACGATTTTCTTACATACAAAGGTGCATGAAGACCAATAGAGCATTCGCTGTTATATCCCCCTACTCTACGAAATTCGATCGTTACACGAAACGTGATTCGTTGATTTCGTAGAGTGGGGGATAGAACAGCGAATGCTCTTTTGGTCTGCATGCACCTTTAAGGAAATAGAAAAATTGGACTTTCATCTGTGTTGCCTTGTTGGTTGTCACTGTGACCCGTCCGGTGGGGAAACACTTTGGTAAAACTGAACTCGAATTTAAGCAATTTTTATTAAAGTACGAGTATATAGGTAGTACAATAACAAGATTTGAAATAGTTATACACAATAATTATATATCTTTGCGCAAGAAATACCGGGTTAAATTCTCAGAAACTCATTTTAATATTTGAGCGTTTATCAGTTTTATCAATGGTATATAGTTCGTGGTCGTGACTTGCTAGTTTTATATTGTATTATATGTTATATATGTTTATTAGAGTATCTATAAATATTTACATATCAATACAAGCCTTATTCAGCTTTGTGGGATTAGGTCGATTTGTGTAATATCGCATTATTTCATTTATTCCTAATCGGGGTTCACATTTATCGATTTGTCGATTGAATAGCAATTACTCGGTTAACGACGGGATTAATAACTATTCATAACTTTCATAATTGGTATGGTATGTACAAATCAAGATTCCTATCGGAACACGTATCTCTATTATCTACAGTAAATATCTACAGCGATGCGGCAAATGTAATGAACTATTTCTGATTGCGTGTACTTATCGTATTTCCAATATCTGTCTTTAATCTAGGAAACTTAGGACTACTTAACATACCCTTAGCTTTCTCTCGGTGCGCATAGCAATAAGAACAGAATAAGATTTATTAATTCGCCGTGTGGTAACGGCAGTAAGAATACATTTGTCACCATCCCAACTCCTCCTGCGGGTGTCGTAAGAGTCGACTAAGGGATTGAAGTGTCACTGACCATTATTTGATAAAAGATTGATGATGGGCAGCAGCGTCATCACAGTTGACATATTACTGCGATCGCCAATCCGCTTGCCCAGAGTGGCGGTTATGGGCATTTACCTCCTAATGCGTCTATACGCATAGTTAATAGGAGAGGCCTACGTCCAGCAGTGGACTACAGGCTGATGATGTGAAGATTTATTATGTTTGAAAACCAATTCAACTTTAGTAGTGTATGCGGATACGATAACCAATAGGATATAAGTTTGCGAATACGAATGTCATGGTTATTATAATATATGCGTGTGGAAATATTGTTGTCTGATCAGATTAAGCATAAATGTATTTTCGTCACTCTCTTCGTGAAAAGTAAAATATAGTAATTAGGTGGGATATAAAGTTTAAGGTGAAAAACTCGACTTATCTATGTATGATAATGATATTAATGATAAATATATAGGTACCTAAATATGTATAATATGTAGATATTGATAGACATCGTGACTTTTTGAAAAACCTTGTATCTTATACTGTAAACCAAAACAGTGTATCTATGAGTCCGTCTGTGAGTTCCCTAGAAAACTAACTGGGTTTTAGTTTTGTTTATATCACTGAAATCCGATATTTTTAATAGATTTGTTAATGTTCGTATATACTTGTATACACATAGTTGTATATGTGTACGTGCACTTCAGCTCGTTTGTGGTGCGCGTGCCGTGGTCGCTGCAGGACACCATCGCAAGTGCCGACTTCTGGCCGAAGGGGGTAGTGTTTCGGCGGTTCCGTGGGAGTTTGCCGAATCCTACGCCGGATCAGGCGACGAAACAGAGACTTCCTATTATGTCGCCAAAATAACTTAGAATAATTTATGTTAATATGTATGTTAGTTTGTAAGGTATGTATCTATGGGCCTTCGATGCCTGAAAATAAATGAATTATTATTATTATTATTATAGAGGCGTTTCGCTTATGGGCATTTACCTCCTAATGCGTCTATATGCATAGTTAATTGGAGAGACCTACGTCCAGCAGTAGACTATCATAGGCTGATGATGTATGTGATGTATGATGTTTCGAAATGTACGACTAAATAAAAAAAAATGGCATGACAGTAGTGCATTACTGCTAATTTAATTGCATAACATCTGGAGTAAATAATTGACGTCAAACTGCGGGAATCCCGTTTGCGATAAATATGAAATACGAGTATAGTATACATATAAATGTGGGATTCTCTATTGCCTCCGAATAAAATGCGTTTCTTCGTTAATTTATATTTATTTTCACCAGCTAAATTGTTTTACTTCTTTCACACCACGTCTTACACCTTTCACCGTTCAAATCGTTCTCCCGTCCCTCTCGCACCGTCTACCATCCTTCTCTCACACGTACGCTCCGTTCCACTCATCTTCTTACGTTCCGATCCTACATTCTCGGCCGTCCTGCAGAATATCTGCCCTCAGATATCATTCCCGTTCATTCATCTTCACATCATACAAACATCTTACGTTAAAGTTGTCCAACAAAACAACAACTGTCTTAAATACATTGTGCTCAACATAGCACTTTACATAATAACAGCATTTTCGCAACATGAAATTTAAGGTAACAGCGTAAATAAACAACTTATAAAAATATTCTAACAACAGTCTATGTAATGTAACGATCTTTGACATCTTTAAAATTTAAGCTAACTTAAAAATACTTATTTGTGAGATCACTGAGATCAGGTTTATCCGCTTAGGTTCCGTCTTTAAAATACACGCTATGAAAATATGTAACCGAGAAATAAGGTATCTTACGTGCATCACCATCATCAAAAAAGATCAAAAATAAAAGGTTAAAAATCCTACCAGTTACTCGCAGTCTTCGTCAGGCCACCTCTTCATGAAGTCTGCCGCCGTAGATGTCCTGTTCGGCCCCTCCGTACCGCTGTAAAGCTTCTCCACGTCGTAGCGATCATTACGCTTCACCTTAGTTACCTTGTAGGGTCCTAAGAATTTCGGCTTAATCTTTAAAAATAATGGTGATGAATCTCATGAAATACTTCGGTGAGACTGATAAACCGAATGGGGCTCTTAGGAATTCCCATTGCCCATGGTGCGTAACAAATGATGTATATGGGACTGACTCCTTGCTTATCCTTAAATGGAAGAACCCATTTTTCAAATCAAGCACACTGAACAACTTAGCATCCTTCAACTTGTCAATTAGGTCTTCGATCAGTGGTAGAGGAAACTCATCTTTAACCATTTTCCTGTTAAGCAGTCTATAATCAACACACACTCTGGTTGAACCATCTTTCTTTTTTACTAAAACTAACGGGCTAGTGTACTCAGAAAAACTCACCTGTATAATTCCTTTCTGCATCCATTCATCTACCTGCTCTTCGACAATCTGCTGTTCTGCCAATGAAAGTCTTCTCGGACGTTGTGCCACGGGGATGTCATCTTTCAGTATGATCTTGAGTTCGATTGGCGCCTCCTTTGTTTGTATAGGTTTGTATTCAGCCACCAGTCGTTCCACCTCTTCTTTAACAACGTTGTCGTGAATGTGACCTGAAACACTACCCTCATTCACACAATTCACCCTCGCCAACCATCCGTCATCCTCCGATATGAACTTTACGGAACCCTCGCGCATAACCATCACTACAGTATCCAGAAATTCACGACCTATAATTACTGGAAATGGCATAGCATCATTGGATACAATATGGAATATCACATCGTTATAACACTTTCCGTCAATTATAACACTTTGGTAAAACTTTCCAAGCGATCTTACCGCCGACTGTCCAAATCCGTTTATCAATTTGTCCTCCACGCACATTTCCACTTTTAATTTATTAAACACGTCCAATCTAATAAGGTTTAACGCACTACCCGAGTCAATTAATGCGCTTACATCCATTCCGCAAAAATAAATCAATTTCATCGGCTCATCGGAAATATTTTCAATCTTTTCGTCGTGTTTGTTTACATCCAAATGCCGGCCGCTGACAATGACATCCGCCATAGTGAAGTTGTCATCGATGCGCGCTTCCTCATTGGCCGATTGCCCGTACATGGCCGACCGCCGCCGACTATCCGTCGCCGCCGCCGAACCCGATGATTGCTGTCTCGCTTTGTCGTTACGGAAATCGTGAAACGACTTCGCCGCCGGAACATCGCCGCGCTCTTTAAAATTGTTCGATGTACACTGACTTCCGATATGTCCAAACTCGTTACACCGAAAACATTTGACGCCCTTCGTACATGTCAAAGCCAAATGATTATCTTCGCCGCATTTATAGCACCGTTTTCGACCTGCCGACGATGATGAATAATTCTTCATATTATCTTTTTCTATCTTATTATGATTAGGTTTAACTTCTTGCACTTCTTTCTTCGTTTTCATCTTCATCTTTTCGTATAACTGTAATTTTTCTTTTAGGACCGGATAGGTAGTTGCGCCGTACAAAATAGCTTTGTTAAGCTCGTAATCAGTTATGCCGTCGATAATGTATTGTATAGCTATGTAATCTGGGAATTTTGCGCGTTTACCCAGCTCCTTCATGACCAGCATATACTGATAGTAGGACTCTTCCTTCTTCTTCTTTCTACTACCCATCAGCTCGTGCATCTCCTTGATGTTAATGGAATCCGGGAATTCTTTAAATACTGCCGCTTTGAGATCTTCGTATTTTTTAAAGGTTTTCTCGGATTGTAGCCATAGCGCCGCCGTGCCGACTAAAGATCTTCGCGCTACAATGAGGATCTGGGCTTCCGTCCAACTGAAGATTTCTGCGTTGTCTTCAATATCTTGAGCCCATTTCGTCGATGAATGCGCCTTATCGTCGCCGCTGAACTTCGGTATTCCGTCTAATACCATATTAAAATTGAAACTTCCATCGGACGCCATTTTTTTTTACTATGAAAATTTTCCAAATTTTTCAATTTCGTCGTTTCTTAAATATTCTTGAGGCAATCCCGCTTCAGACACCAAAATTATGTGGGATTCTCTATTGCCTCCGAATAAAATGCGTTTCTTCGTTAATTTATATTTATTTTCACCAGCTAAATTGTTTTACTTCTTTCACACCACGTCTTACACCTTTCATCGTTCAAATCGTTCTCCCGTCCCTCTCGCACCGTCTACCATCCTTCTCTCACACGTACGCTCCGTTCCACTCATCTTCTTACGTTCCGATCCTACATAAATATAAAGTTTGTTGAGACAAGGTTAACTGGAGGGCACATTGGAATGTCATCCTCATCTTGTTAGTATTTGGAGCACTCCAACTGAGGGTCTATACCTATCTCCAACCTACCTCTATAAAGCTACAACCCAAGTTTACATAGGTGAATACGTCACGTACCTACCTATATCTTAAAAGTTCCCAGTTTCGTTTGTTTTTAATTATACACTCAAAGTCTGGGCGTTATTATAACTGAAAAGATAAAGCTGAACTTAATTTAATTAATAATTATCATGCCCGTGTCGCAAGTGGCTGTGGTCAACAATGGCCGCTTTACCCTGTTATTGGGCAGTCATTGTTATCACAAGATAATCCCGTCACTATAAAAGACATTTTTTGACTTTTCCAAAATTTCAAAACAATAACTAAGGTTATGCGCGTAAAACTCATAGATTTTCCGGTAATTTTTAAAATTTCCCAGTAAATCACTACTAAAGAGTGGGTTTTGTTTGGGTATGATGGTCCCGCTTTTCCCGTACTTGTGTACTACATGGCTACATACGAAGTCGTAAAGTGACGGCTAGTACGATAGCGGATAGATGATAAAAAAGTGACCATTACAGTTAAGTTGGAACGTGTATTAAAGCTGTTTTGTGTGTTCGTAGTAGTGCAAATTCATACCTACCGTGTAGAAAAGTATCGCACGCACGGTAAAAAATAAAGTGTTAATCCGACGCAATCTTTATTGGTTAAGACAAATATTGTTTTGTATATGGGGAAAACTTTATTGCGTTTGATGGAGAATAATAAAATTATTTTGAACCAAGAATGTATGTAGTTATGATCCAAGAATATTTCTTTTCTTTGCTGAAGTATTCATTTTTTTCCGTGTGTTATAGTGTAATTAAAATAAAAAATAAGTCATATCTTACATTGTTTGATGGTGCTCAGATCAATAAAATAAAATTCAGTTCTTAACTCTATATGTTACATAACATGTTTAACAAGAAACTGTTTCTCAATACAAGTTATTGTAGTTGCTTCTAATGCTTCATCCCGCGTTCGCAGCGCGTCAGAGTTCTAAACTGTGCTAATATAACGCTAATTTGTATTCTGTGTAAAAACAAGCGCGAACACCTACTCTTTGAAATGGTTTTACGTAAAATGCACATAATAATTATGTATTTATATTTAAAACACTGATTTCATTGTCCAGGATTCAAAGTACCGACTAGTTAAATAATGAAATGCCGTGTGGTGACGGCAGTAAGAATACATTTGTCATCACCCCAACTCTTCCCGCGGGTGTTGTAAGAGTCGACTAAGGGATTGAAGTGTCACTGACTATTTTTTGATTTGATTGATGACGGGCAGCAGCAGCGTCATCATAGTGGACACATAACTGCGATCGCCAATCCGCTTGTTCAGCGTGGCGATTATCAGCATTTACCTCCTAATGCGTCTATAGGTACGCATAGTTAATAGGAGAGGCCTACGTCCAGCAGTGGACTATTATAGGCTGATAATGAAATAATGAAATTGGGTATTTTTTGAAGAATCGGTAAAAAAATACAAGTAGGTCCATTAGTTGGAGTTTACATTACCACATTATTAGTACTAATTAGCGTTGTATCTCTGTCGCCCTTCAGCTGTCCGTGTCTGTCTGTCTCTAGTTAGCGGACTGTATTTCGATTCGGCACACATAATTAGCTATAATATACTTGTATATGTGATCATCATAAGATCGTCTGCACTTTCACAACTGAACAAAACTTTGAGGAGATCGGGTTCTCCAATTTATCAATTCTTCTGGTACCCCAAGTACTATAATTCCAGTTTTTCATCTCTTCTTTGGACTATATACTTGGCGCATATTTTTATTTATACTGTGATTTTGTTGCAACTACTACAGCTAATAAAATACACATTATTTTATTATACTCGTTATTTCAGAGATTTTACACAGTTATTCCATTACATCAGATATAAAATATGACATAGTCGTGCGATGTTGAATGTAGGTAGGTATCTACTTGACAGGTATGTTATTACTAGTAATAATTAAACTGAAAGAAGTAGGTAAGTATTTTACCTTGACTCGCTGACGGTGCAGGCGGGGTCATTAGGCAAATGTCCTAATGACTCTGCCTGTATTCTAGAATACGCTATTAATCGGTACAATTTCCTTCTAATTAATGAAGCATTTTTTATGGTATATACCGTAGATACCGAGTTACTTCGTTTATTAAAAAACTCATGATAAATAAAATACATAAAATATAAATACATTAGTGGAACTTCTTACACAAATAGACCTAGTCCCAATGTAAGCGCATTTAATTTGATGTGGGGTATCAAGCGACGATATATATAATAGATACTTAAATCCACAGACAGCCACGACCAAAGAACAGATATTTGTGATAAATAAATACAGAAATAATGCCCTTGTCGGGATTTGAACCCGGAACCTCCAGCTTCGTAGGCAGGGTCACTTCAAACTAGGCTACGGAGGCTGGAACCAACTAATCGAGTCAGTGATTCCACAAATCGGCATCTGCATTATTTTCCCCATGTTCATTTTGAATTCGTAGGGTTTTAATGGTAGTAGTAGTATAAAAACCGTTGAAAATATGCCGAAAAATAAGTCTTCATTTTAATTTACTACTGCCGCACATAACTAAGTACCTAATAACCTTATTTTATTCGGAGCAGCGCGGCCTGAAACTGTAGCATCACATATTATTTTGAGTAAGGCAGTAATTTTCTAAAAAGCGTGCGGGGGAAATAAAATCTCAGTTATTTTAAAGATGCTGCGGCTTTACATTTTTAATATTTTTATAAATAAATATGAAACTTGTTTCATTCTAAATTCAACAATATTAAATTTATGCATTATTATACATCTGTAGCCGTGGCTTACGTTCTATCCTGAAAATCTGGAGGAACAGAGGAATTAGTCGAAGAACGAAAGTAAAACTAATGAGAACCCTGATCTTCTCTATATTTCTGTACGCCGCAGAAACTTGGACTCTGAAGGCACGCATTCAGAGCAGGATTGACGCATTCGACATGTGGTGTTGGCGTAAAATGCTAGGAATCCCATGGACAGCACGTCGCACTAATCTATCGATTCTAGCTGAATTAGAGATAAAATGTCGCCTATCGACCATTTGCCTTCAACGGATTCTACAGTAGTTCGGTCACGTGGCTAGACGCGAGCCAGACAGTCTTGACAAGCTTATTGTTGTTGCTCCCGTGAAAGGAAAAAGGAGTCGTGGAAGATCACCAACCCGTTGGACCGATGCAGTGAAGGAAGCCTGTCAGGGTACCCTTCAAGCGTCTTTCCGGAAGGCGGAAAACCGTGCTGAGTGGAGAGCTTTGATGCAAGAAATTTCGGCCTCAAATGGTCACGTGAGGGTCGTGAGGTGTTATGTGGAAACGAAGAAGAAGAAGAAGACTTTCTATCCATCCCGCTCGTACTTGGGTATTGGCGCGAGCGAGCCGGGTAGAAAGTAAACGCGCGTTAATAACGCCGCGGTAGTTCAAGGTACGGCTACCGGATAGAAAGTAACTCCGTGTTACTAATGCGGCGCCACCCCATGGTAGGGCTACTAGAATGTCTTGTATTTATGTTACTGGAGGCTACTAGAGTGTCTTATATTTATGTTACTGGAGGCTACTACAGTGTCTTATATTTATGTTACTGGAGGCTATTTTAGAGGCAAATTGAAATAATCTATCTCTAAAATAGCCTTTAGTCTCGTTTTTAAATATGTGAAAAATTATCAGTCCTTTTGCATGACTTCGATGTTCTGGATACAATCTTTACAATGGACTAATTCCCGGTTATGTTAAGTGCGTTGTCGCTGGTGTGCTCGGCTTTCAGCAATTCTGGCTGACGTTACCAAAATGTATTGGTACGAGTAAAAGTTTGTAAACTCGGTAGGCATAAAATAAAAGCACACCATTAACCCTTTGCCTGCAAGGCCCTTTATATTTGCTTTGGATTGTTTGACATTTGACAGGTGCCATGCGTTGGAAAGTAACGGTTATGTTAGTGTTTATTCGATACGTAGAGCAGTCAATCACGCTCGTATACAGTATTGGAGTGGTTGATATTTGATGTCAGTAGGTGACGGGTTAATATAGAGGAAAGTGAGGAGGGTTAACACAAAGGTGAGACGAAACAATTACAATCACACCTCAGTCGTAATCAACAAATAATCGCCATATTGAGGGACCCACGGACTGGGGTGGGTGGCTGATTATCTACAGTGTGTGTCCATGACCCGGGCTTTTACGAAAATGGGTAGGTAATAATACGCATTACTAGCAATCGTAATCAAGTATTAACATTTGACAAATAATTAAATTGACCGTACAATTAATTTTATTTCCTCCGAACGATCAATGTAACGCGTGTACTGCTTAGTTGTCAAACGTGGTGAGTGGCTGCGATCTGTCATTGTGAAGTGCAAATTAACGATCCATTTTGAAGTACATTGCTTCTCAATTTTAACGTTTCTTAGAAAGTTAATTACTTTTAAAATTAGCATTTTGAATCGAATAATGTTCACGTGCATCGCATTAGTATCGTAGACACACACTGTATAGTGTCTCTAGCTCGATAACAATTTATAGACATAGGTACATGTTATTGACGTTGTTTAAGGTATTTCTAAGTTAACTGACTTCGGTCTTGTATTACTTGCTCTGGATGTGGCATTATTTATCAGGCTACTTACATAATTGATTGATCATCTAATTCTAATGCTATCTATATCTTTCAATTTAGGGAATCCGTCATATTATTTCGGTACTTTTGGTACGTATCTACTTGAAAGATATTATGACGCAAAAAATAATTAGAGGTAACGATTAATTGAGTTGCGGCAGGGATTCGTTGGTCCAATATTTCTATTGAATTATGTAGGTAGTAGCCTGAACCTGACTAATCACATCGATATTAAGCTAAGAACGGGGCGAGCGGTCAAGCGCGAATGCGCTTTGCTTCCTCGGGGTAGTTAAGTTACTTAGTGTAAAAATAGCTTCGGATACGGTTGTTACCGGTCTCCTCATATTTGGCCAAATCATATCCTACCTTATATTATGTAATTTATGTATAAATAATAGGTGTTGTTTTTATGGCTTGCCTTGGTTTACTCTACTGCAAATAGCTCTTGTTTATACAACTTATCATACTGTGATGACTTAATATCAACGTTTATTTTCACACATGCACTAAAACAATGGGTAGGAATTTGAATTTTCAATACTATAGGTAGGTATATCACTAATCATAATTTCTATTTAATACTAAATTTTGTCAAATACCTGCGTTTATAAAGAATCATCTAAGTTATCTTATCGATATATTACGATGTTCTTATTGCACATGAATAAACTCCACTTTGGTGTGACGTGTAAGTATTTTTACGCATTTAGATCCCAACCTGTATTTACTCATCAGTACCTCCGCGGTCCTTCGTCTGGTCCCATTGTGTCGCCATTATTTCTGAAGTATTTAGAGTGCCACGACAGAACCTCCGACTTTGATTCAAATTTTTGAGTTTATTATTGCTTCAATGCAACCATGATACCACGAGCTTAAAATGAGAACTGTCAATAAATATGCCACACTGATATTGTATTGTGACGTTGTAGCACGCCGTACTTCAGCATCGGTCTCTTATTTTAAACAACCTTTTAAACAAAACGTTTACAAAACGTGGGAACGATCAAAAATTTAGATCGAAATCAAAATAATATAGGTAAAACTCCGGAATATCTGCTTTGTGCGGAACAAGCATACCATAAACGCGTTTCTTCTTTAGAAAGGTTTGGATTTATTTTCCGAGGAACCCTCTTCCTATTCTCATGTACGAGTAGATTGCGTGAAAATCGTTCCCCGGGTTGTACAATAGCGTGCCGCATTTATTACTGAATTTGGTGAATAAATATCAAGGAACTTGTGGCCCTTTGGGATACCAAGTTATTGTGTTTGTAAATTACTAATTTAACTGGATATTTGTTGTTTACGAGTATTAGAAACTAGCCAAGGATAATAACTTGGTTATAAATAGAACATATGACAGTTGGGAAGTAATGCGAAACCAGATAATTCTACATTTGAAGTTGTTCAAGTTACCCTTACTGTAATGAATTTACTGAGTATGTTGAACACTTACCAAGAAGAGCTCCTATTCTGTGTAGTCAATACGTTCATGTCAGTAAATAGTTTAGAATTCAGAGCACACTAAATTCACAGTACGGCTAGGTAAGGATCTCCGGAGTCTGTGGAGGCACAAAGGATTTATGAAAGGAAGTAGGTATACGTACCTACTTCCTTTCATAAATCCTATGTAACTAGGTAGTCCTAGAATATCATATCATTGATATAACTGAAAAGGGGTCAAAAGTACCTACATGAACTCTCCCGTACTAATTTAGTATGCGAACCACTTATTGTGTACTTCGATTGAGTAAAAATAGGAGCCAATTATAATAAAGTAGCTATAAGTCGAATTAATTGAATAAACCATTGATCATCGCTGAAATGAAAAGTTAAGGTGATGCCCTTAAAATTATTAAATATTTTTGGCTTGTTGTTGTTTGTTGAAAAGATATATAAAGATTCTATATTAAGAGGACCGAGTAAAAGTATAACGACTTATACGAGTATATTAGGATTAGATGATAAGCATGTATTATACTGTTACGTTCGTGGGGTGGGTTTTCTATAGAAAATGTATAAATAAGCCACTAATTAAAACTGAGACTTTAATTACTAATTAAAAGAACAAACACTTTACTAAAACACTATTAGTCACACACTTAACACGTCACACTGATTCACTTTTACACTCTCAAACTCGCCGTTAGAATCGCAGTTTTCGCTCTTGATGTTATCTCTTCGCTGTCTCAATTGAAACTACTCCCGGCCGGGTCATGCTTTGTATTTATACCAGCCACTCAAATCTACAAAGTACGAGAAGATTCGACTCTAGAAAGTTCCCGAGTCAGGTCGGTCGGTAGGGCCCGTGCGCGAACATTCTAGGGTATCGCTGTCTCTTTCTACAGGTTTCTCTTTCACACCCGTCGAGAATGTTCTCTCTATAGCTGTCTCGTTCACATCCTTCCAGAACATTCTCTCGTGCTGTCTCTATCTAATAGTGCTTTCTCTTTGACTCCTATGGGAAATTTAGCTATATACCGATTTGTACTTGAGAGGCCCGAAAGGGGTCCTGAAAACGCCTGAAAACGGGTTTTCAGGTTATTGCGCCATCCGATAGAGGGTATCCTGAAACGGCCTGAAAACATGTTTCAGGAGCCTGAAAACGACGGTATCTAGGGTGAATATTTGATTTTGTAGTATGTGAAAGAGGACCTTCTGAAACGGCCTGAAAACGCATTTCAGCCTGCTGAAAACGCGTCTAACGTGTCTAAAATCATATTTGTAGTTTTGATCATGCCACCGGCGTAACACTACCCCCTCCCAAGACATGCTCGTCCCGAGCATCATTATTTCCGTGGTATTTGGCGAGCCGGTCAACGTGAACAATCTTGCATGGGCTTCGTAAATTCCTCCGAATCCGATATGTAACGTCATTGATCTTCGTAACCACTCTGTACGGCCCTTCCCAATTCGGGGACAGTTTCGGAGACTTTCCTTTCTTTCTCATAGGGTTATGTAGCCACACCAATGAGCCTTCCTCGTACCCAATTTGGTTGGACTTCCTGTCATACCTGGTCTTCATCCTCGTGCTAGCTTGAAGCCCGTGCTCGCGAACTAGACTATAAACCTCATCCATCCGGTCTCTTAGATCGCACACATACTCTGTTATAGACCTCGGAGCATCTGGTGGTCGTCCTGTTAAGAGGTCAGCAGGTAAACGAGGCTCCCTTCCGAAATTGGCATATGCGGGAGTAACTGCAGTGCTTTCATGGGTGGCGGACCTGTATGACATCAAAAAGAGAGGGATATGCCGGTCCCAATCTTTTTGGTGACTTTCGACTACCTTGGCAAGATGTCTCTCCAGGGTCTGATTGAATCTCTCAACCATTCCATCGGACTGAGGATGATATGACGTAGTTCTTGTCTTATGCAATCCCATGATTCGACAGGTCTCTTGGAATACCGCAGATTCAAAGTTCCTGCCTTGATCGCTGTGTATCTCCAGGGGTACTCCAAAACGGCAAATTACTTCATTGACTAACTTTTCCGCTATTGTGACTGCTTCCTGATTGGGAATAGCAAACACTTCAGGCCACTTGGTGAAATAGTCCATCACAACAAGAATGTACTTATTTCCAGAGTCTGATGTAGGGAACGGGCCTGCGACATCTAACGCAATCCTTTCCCAAGGTGCTCCAACATTGTAGATCTTGAGCGCCCCTCTGCTTCGGGTATGCGGTCCTTTAACTGATGCACAGCTTACACACTTTCTACACCAATCATCGACATCCTCGCGGCAGTGGATCCAATAAAATCGTTGTCGAATTTTCATTAAAGTCCTTTTAACTCCAAGGTGTCGACCAGAAGTACCGTTGTGGTAACTTTCTAAAACGTCTTTCACTCTTTTTCTTGGGACAACAACTTGTAGGTGAACATCTTTCCCATTCACTGACTCCCATTTCCTGCATAATACGCCATTATGCATGAACAAACTATCCCATTGCGCCCAGTAGCTTTTTGTAACTGTCCCCATCGGAGCTACTTCACACCATTTTGGTTTAGGTACTCCTGCATTAACCCAGTCAAAAATGGGCTTTATGTCGGGGTCTTCTTTTTGTGCACGTTGCATGGATTCATCGCTCCATTCCTCACTAACTGTGTCTGTTTGCAACATCCTCAAGCATTCGTTGCCCTCTTGTCTAAGACAATGCTTGCAGTCATCAGGGCAAGGCTTCCGAGAAGCTCCGGTGTCGATAGTAAGGTTACATGGTATTCCACCCATTTCTCCCTTGACGACCAGACTATTCCCGTCGTTGACTTGCGAGATCACTACTGGGACATTTCGACCATCAGCCAGCACTCGTCCCTTAGTCCTGGCTCTTACTCGTTTCCCTGCTGCGGCTCTGGTCGTACAGAGCCCTTATTCCTGGTCACGGGGGATTCATCTCGTTCTCTCCTGCTACTTCTTTTCGGGCAACTAGTTTGTATATGGCCACGTTCTCCACAATGGTAACATCGTGGCCCAAACTCCCGACGAGGTGCAAACGGCTCCCTAGCAGATACCTCACGTAGCTTATACGATCTTGATGGATCTTGGCGTACAGCTTCAACTTCTAGGGCATGAGCTACGGCATCCTTAAGGCTTTCGTGGTGCCCTAGTCGTACTGCCGCCCTTACTTCCAAATCTCGGATCCCATCAACAAATGCCTGCACCAGCATGGTTTTTATTAAACACTCAGCTGAACGTTGGTATGCCTTTCTGACCAGCTTTTCAATTTCCAGGGCCCATTGTTGCAATGTCTCATTACGTCCCTGCGTTCTGTCTTTCAGCTGAGCTCGATAGACATGTTCTAGATGACTGTCTCCGTAACGGGCTTCTAATGCTTCTAGAAGCCGGTCATAAGTTTGCTCTTTTCCAAGAACTTCTAGAATTGTAAAAGCCTCGTCACGAAGTGCCAGCGTCAGAGCCGTCATCGCTTGCTCCTTACTCCAACCGTTTGCTTTGGACACGGACTCAAACTGTAGCTTGTACGCCGCCCACGAAGATGTTCCATCAAAAGGAGGTGCCTTAAATTTTCCACCTCCCGGCACAGATATCTCAGGTGCGCAGGTACTGATGCCACTAGCTACTTTTAATTCAAGCTTCTGGAGGCGACGCTCAAACGCTTCCTCTACAACATGAATCTTGTTCTCCATGTCACTGAGCTTCCCTTGGACTGCGTACATTTCTTGCTTCCATTCAGTAGTAGCCTTGTGCAACTCTCGAAGAATCATTTTCGACTGTTCTTCTTGTTTCCGCGACTGTTCTTCTTGTTTCCGCGACTGTTCTTCTTGTTTCCGCAACTGTTCTTCTTGTTTCCGCGACAGTTCTTCTTGTTTCCGCAACTGCTCCTTCAGTAGAATCAGAATAGTTTTGAGGTCTACGTCTTGAGTACTCTTAGCCTGCAAACCAGACAGACCGGACTTAGATGCAGTATCCTCACATGCTAGAGGTTCTTCCCGTACTACAATATCCTCCTGCGCTGCAGGTTCCTCACGTGCAGTTTGATTCCGGGTCACAACTCCTTTTGGCTCGGTCTCGTTGTCACGTGGCGTTATACCCATTTTCTATCCCACTTCTGACACCAAATGTTACGTTCGTGGGGTGGGTTTTCTATAGAAAATGTATAAATAAGCCACTAATTAAAACTGAGACTTTAATTACTAATTAAAAGAACAAACACTTTACTAAAACACTATTAGTCACACACTTAACACGTCACACTGATTCACTTTTACACTCTCAAACTCGCCGTTAGAATCGCAGTTTTCGCTCTTGATGTTATCTGTTCGCTGTCTCAATTGAAACTACTCCCGGCCGGGTCATGCTGTGTATTTATACCAGCCACTCAAATCTACAAAGTACGAGAAGATTCGACTCTAGAAAGTTCCCGAGTCAGGTCGGTCGGTAGGGCCCGTGCGCGAACATTCTAGGGTATCGCTGTCTCTTTCTACAGGTTTCTCTTTCACACCCGTCGAGAATGTTCTCTCTATAGCTGTCTCGTTCACATCCTTCCAGAACATTCTCTCGTGCTGTCTCTATCTACTAGTGCTTTCTCTTTGACTCCTATGGGAAATTTAGCTATATACCGATTTGTACTTGAGAGGCCCGAAAGGGGTCCTGAAAACGCCTGAAAACGGGTTTTCAGGTTATTGCGCCATCCGATAGAGGGTATCCTGAAACGGCCTGAAAACATGTTTCAGGCGCCTGAAAACGACGGTATCTAGGGTGAATATTTGATTTTGTAGTATGTGAAAGAGGACCTTCTGAAACGGCCTGAAAACGCATTTCAGCCTGCTGAAAACGCTTCTAACGTGTCTAAAATCATATTTGTAGTTTTGATCATGCCACCGGCGTAACAATACGGTCATCGATGAATAGCTACACCCTATTCTCATAAAGATGCGAACTTCGGAAAGTCAAGTAACCGAAAATTATTATTTTTTGTTAATTTCTCTATTTTGACATTATAATGTTTCACTCGATATGAACCTATCAAATTATTTGAGCGTTGGACGTCTCCGACGCATGTAAAACTTCGTAGCTGTGATTGATGGATCCAAATCAAACACAGCCATATACTTAGCATAGTTTTGGCGGAAAGACACCCTAAGGCTGGCCTTACACATCCGGAATCAGAGTAAGTATTCTATTATGAATTCATAGTCTTATTCCGTTCTCTTGGCATCCGGAATCAGGGTAAGAATTCATAATTAACATTCAGATTTCAGATTGACACTTGACAGTTGTCTTGCGAAAACGTCTGAAGACAAATACGTGACATGACATTGACAACCTAAGCATAGACAATTAGACATCGTTTTGTTTATATTGTATTCATTATCTGAAACCAGAATGTGCGTGTTGGTCCTAGATATTGTATGGAAAGACGTGGGTTCTGATTTTTTTCATATTCTGAATTCATAACACAAATCAACTTTGTCAGATCAATCTGAAAAATTCATAATCTCAAAAATTCTGAATGTGTGTGGTCAACAGCTAAATTGTATGCAAATCCGGGCGTTATGAATTCATAATATGAATTAAGAGTATTCATTCATATTCTGATTCCGGATGTGTAAGGACGGCCTAAGACTTACCTATAACAGTCATGTCGATGTTTAATTATGTCAGTTAGGTACTCGTTACTGCTAGAAAAATATCTAGGTATTTTGATTAGCATTTAGCGTGTCTCGCTTTGCCTTATTTATTCACATAAGAATACAAATACTCGCAAGTTAGAACCGTAGACCCATTACTCATTAGTATGAAGTACATCGATATACTTGTAAGTCTTTGTACGAGGGTATTCATTACCTGAGGAATTTTCATACCTAGGTAAGTATGGTAAAACAAGAGAATAAAATAATGTGACAGTTTTAGTAGAAACTCCTCACTTTATCGTTTACCAAAAAGACGGGGCTGGCGTATAGGTATTATCAAACCGAAATCAGAAAGGGATTCGAGAGTACTGTTGACACAAAAAATGACACAATATTTACCAAGAAAAGAGTTGTGTATAGATGTAGTGAGTGATTAATTAATCTATTGACTATAAGTCTTTGCGCTTAAAGTATAAATATATGAATATAACTATGAGTATATCCTAGATTGACTTGTAAACTGTTGTGGCAACAGTACTTTCGAATCCCATTCTAATCGCGGTTTGATAATACCTTTATACAAATTAAATGCCTAAGCGCTCTTATGACAAGAGACAAAGTGGAACGTTTTACTAAAGGTGCATTTAGACCAAACGAACATTCGCTCATTCTATCCCCCACTCTACGAAATCAACGAATTTCGACGAATTCCGTTTTGTGTAACGAATTTCGTAGAGTGGGGCACAGAATCAGCGAATGCTCGTTTGGTCTAAATGCACCTTTAACCGCTCACAATGTTTGAAGATTTCTTGAGCAGCAATGTAGGTAGCCTTAAACATTGTTAAGACAGTTACGTCATCGTCATTTGCTTTTGAAATTACCAATCAACAAGCTTTTAACTCGAGTGTGTTGTATTACGTTGTATAGAAAGTTTTTATTATATTTCAAATACAAAGTAAATAAAATTTTCTTCAGTTTGGGCGGTAGTTATTGATGAAATAAAACTATTGTAATAGATTATATCGCGTATATTAATTATTTTTCCTAACTAGTGCGGAAAATAAACTTTGCGCACGCTTCGCGGGCGTTAATTTCACTTTTTAAGGCACTTGTTATGAAAAAAGTTGATCGATACACGTGTAAAAACTTATTTTTAACTCGGGTGGTTATCGTCCTCGTTTCACTTCGGATCCTACTATCACCCTCGGGCCTCATCAAAAAAATTTTTTTTGCACTTGCATCGAATTGTAGTATTTTCCTACTCCCGTACTTTTATTTGTCATTTACATGGTCGTGAACACACCTTTAAGCCCTTACCTTACAAATGTCAAGATAAATCTATATTGTCTATTCCTTATAAACGCGTTTAGGTTTACACGCAGTGAAATACATGGCTGCCAACCTTATTTAAAATGTCATTTCTATTGTAATTTTGACGTCTCCCGCCCGACCTCGATGATTAATAAAATTGTGTTTGACTAAAAATATTTCTCAAATTTACAATGATTTGAAAATAAGTGTGTGGTCGTAGAAAAAGTATTGTATGCAACATTGTTTAACTGAGTCAAAAAATGCTCGTGGCGTATTTAATAACAATTTTCGGCTTCGCCTCAAGTTGTTACCCACGCCACTCACCTTTTTTGACCTCTCTTAAACAAGGGTTGCATAAAATACTATTATTATATATTATCCCGACGTTTCGAACATTGCCTATGCTTTTATTACAAATGAACAGTCTTTAACAGACTCGTGGCCTACCTCTGTAATGAATAAAGACTAATGTAGCATTGATACGTCAGGTGTCATATCCACCAACGCATTATGGTACGAGCACGCAACGCGACCGATTATTTAACTGATATGACAGAATATAATTCTATCAATTATTATAATGCTTTCTAATACACAAACGTAATTTAAAAAAATACTAATTTAATTTGTCAATGTCACAAATTGTTGTACTTGGATAGTGTTATTAACTTATTATTTATCTTTTCTCTTATGTATTTTGGATTTTTGAATGTACTTCTTATTATAATGCACCCTCGATTATACATATTCCACACATTATGACTATTTTAATTAATTGTCAATGTCACGTTGACAACTTTTGGTCTTACTATTACAGGGTGAACGATATGAAGTGTTACCAAGTAGATTTTATTAAGTCTGGTGTCAAAGTAATTGCGGCTTATTATCGGAAATATGTTGTAGATACCGCATTGAAGTCTTTGGCACGCAAAAATTTAAGTTGTAGACCGCAAACATAAGAATGAGACTGACTTCAGCTTATAAAGCTCGTAATAAACAAAAAAGGCTGATAGCCGAATTTCACGTGTCATTTCTCCAGTGCAGTGAGTTTCGTCTGGCCTATTTTGAAGAGAAAGGTGAGAGCAATTAAACATGCTACATATTATAAAATGCAATGAAGAAAGCGATCGTATTTCACTGGCACATACCATTACCACTGGATCACAAACGTGCTGAGAGCAAATATTTTGTTTACCATTTGAATACCATAGTCAAGGCAAAAGGTAGTCTAGGTATATTTACTAAAAGTAAATTTAATAACAAAATGTTATTTTTTTTTTATTGTTTTTTCTTACTTATAGTAGTAAATTGTTGCAACTAAAAATCGCAGTGCTTTAAAATTGGTGACACTTCATATCGTTCACCCTGTAAGGTTGACTGGTAGAGAATGCTCTGTGGCATTAAGTCCGCCTTTTGTACGATAAGATTTTCTTTTGTGCAATAAATGTTAAATAAATAAATAAATATTTTTGGGTTTGTTTGAGTACTTAATGCCTATTTACTAAGAACAAGTATGTTTTCATTATCACTGAAAGTACTTAAGGGCACTTCCTTACGATCAAAATTTGTTTTCCATTGTGTTCGCTAAATTATTAATTTCTCAATCTACTTTATTTCCACCCCCTTGTGTATACTGAACGTTACTTTTGTATGAAATAATACATCAGTCAGATGACGAGTTAGCGCGGCTTTTAGGGTTCCGTAGTAAAACAACAAAAACGGAACCCTTTATTTTCGGCGGGTTCTCTTGTCTATCTCTACTTCGTCCATTTCGAGTATTATCCTCCGTATGTATTTTTACTCAAAATGTGTTACGTTTATTAATATTTATTTACGCAAGGATTTATTTAGGACTTTTTGTAGATCTAATTTTGAAACCAAATATTGTTGTAATGGAGTATATGTAGGTACCTTTGTTTTAGAATGTACAAATGGTTACGTGGGGGTATCTATTTGTACATTCTTAAACAAAATCATCATTGAGGTAATTTAATAATAAAATAGTGTCTCAACAGTGCCGAGACTCATAAAAAATTTATCCGTGCGGTGACGGAGTAAGAATACAAAAATCACCGCCCCTCTCTTCCCGTGGGTGTCGTAGGAGTCGACTAAGGGAAATACTGAGTATCCAGCTTCTCAGCCGGTGGTAGGGTATTTTTACTAGTACCCGCCTGGTTGGCTACCACCGTACATTCGGTGTAAACGCCCGTGAAATGACTTACCTTCGTGTTTGCCGTGTTTCGGGGTCAGCCGGTGAATTTACCAGCATCTAGCGGGCCAGCAAGGCGGTGGCAACTAACAGGTTACTGATTGTCTCCTGTTCGTTGCCGCCGCGATTTGGGCTCTACTTTTCACTTACGATCAGGTGGAGTGGAGCCACTTTGTTGTGCCAACGTTATTTTTATTGGGTCGGCAACGCGCATGTGACACCCTGAGGTTGCAGGCGCCCATAGGCTACGGTGACTGCTTTCCATCAGGCGGGCCGTATGCTTGTTTGCCACCGAAGTGGTATAAAAAAAAAAAAAAAATACAGTACTTAATTTAACTTTTTAAATACGTTAAATTAAGAATATATCGTTTCCTGTTATTTTAACACTCGACTGACTGGAAATTGGAGCGGTTAGTTTTTAGAAAAACCGGCCAAGAGCACGTCGGGCCATGCTACTGAGCATAGTGTTACCTAGTTATTCGAAAATGGCTGGGCCGATTACGAGTATGCTCGAAATAGTTTTATTTAAAAGTATTCTATTCATAATTTTTGGACCCACGCACGGATCAAAAGTTGAGGGGGGACGGGGGACACAATTTTTTTTTTTATTCTTGAGTGGTTATCTCCGAAAATATTGACCCTTAAGATCCTTAAGACCCTTATTATTTTTAACAGATCTATACAATGATACCCCACACTATAGGGTTACAGCTAATAAAAAATATCATCCTCACTTTCCGAGTTATGGAGGTACTCAAAAACATTTTTTTTTCAACTTTTTATTCTACCACTTTGTCTTCGTGATTAATATGTATACCTGTACCATTCATAGATAAGTGTTGAGAATAATAATTACATCAAAAAAGTCATACATACGGAAATGGACCCAGAAAAGTTGATTTTTATGTAAAAAAAATTGCTGAAATGTCAATGTCCAAGAAGGAAACAGGGGTATACGTTTGTATGAAAAAAAAACAGCTCCTATTTTCTCTTAAATATAAATATGGGATGCAAAGGTTATCCATGGCTACCCAGCGTGGAAATGCTGCCAGCGTTATGGGTACTTTTGCACCAGAAACGGCAAGGGACGGGGTTGCAATGTGATAAGCTGTGTGTGTGCATTTAATTTTAATTTAATTTTAGTAATTTGTGTAATTTCTAAGTTATAATTTTTTGTAGTTCTCTAATTTGTAATTCGAATATTAAATAAATAAATATGGGAAGATTATTTTGAAGCCCTCCTTTACCCTCTAAACAATAACGGCACATACATTTTGACAGATTATCCCCTCTGTAGCATCTGATACTGGCACCATTAAGGGATTTAAATATAAGAGAATGAATGAAATGTGTTCTTTTTATTGCTTACAATTCTGAACAACGTGACTATGTACTTTACTTTGACTTTCATCAGCAAAACGAGTTACCGAAGATTTTTTCCTGTACTTCGCTTTGTTGCTTTAGTAAAATCGTGACTTGCTATGTTGCTAGTATTGTTAGGCTCTATTTATAGAGACTGGAAAATGTTAGAAGTATTACGCAGCCTTTATGTCAGCTTGTCCATTTTTAATGACGCCTTCGATACAAAAAATTCAATAAAATGTCATAACAACGGAGTGTTTCTTTACAGAATTTACTTCGTTTAATGTAAGAAATGATAGACATCGTTCAGGTAACATAAAGAAAAAATAAATAGCGGTTTACTAATTTTCCAACGCCTCTTTCTTTGGCACGTATGATTGGTTGTTTCTAAATACATAGGTAAATATTCAGACTAGATCGGTCAGGGATGGATACAGTCCGTTTTATATGAGAAGCATGACGTTGCTGTAAAACTAACTGTACTGGATGCTTCGCCAAGTTGCCAATCGCTAACGCTTAGTAGCGTATCGTAGTTTTCTCTCCCTGTCACTCTTTCATATTAGTGCGACAAAGGCAGTTAGCTACCTTTCGTTTACGATTGACGATTAAGCGTTAGCGATTGGCAACCTGTCTAAGCACTTTGTAGTTTCGGGTGGCCCGGAGTGTTCCTACCGGACTCCATGGTAGGCGAACCATGAGTTAGAAGGTAAATGAAACTCTTTTACTCGATACGTAATGTATTATATCGCGCTCGCACTGACAAATTGGAGCGAGCACGATGGACTGCTTTACAAAAAATAGCACGATATTTTCGTAGAGGATATTGACCACGTGACTAAAACCTGACGCCTCTCCCTTGGGTCCGTGCCTAATTGTGGTATATCGAAGACACTCCTTCCTCCTAAACGAAGCACGTGGTCTGGGTATGTTCCCTATGATATTAGTATGAATAATAATCTCAAAAATATTGGAATAAGTATGTTCCCTTAATATTGATTTTCAACTACTTTTCAATACCTAGCAAATTTTAAGAAAGTCTGTTAAAGAGCTAACACGAAAATTTAATTTATGTTATGGAAATTATAATCGGCAATATTTACTTTCGATAACAAATTTAAACAGTCTCGTAAGTTTTACGATGAAGCTATAAAAAATCGTGGATATAATTCGCGACATCAAAGAAGAACACTTGATAGAAGTGTAAACACTTTCCAGTCGTTTTAAAATTAGAACGTCGATTAAAGCAGACGACAATCAACTGTTGATAAGATACTGTCATTGTTATCTTATTCTTTAATCGTTTAATTTTGCATATACATAATGAAGGATGATTGCTAATCGTTTTTGGATAAAGTACACAGATACAGTATATTACTATCATGCGGGCTTTTATGGAAACGGGTACACCGGTACAGTCAAGTGCAAAAATGACCGTCGTTCGTTACATACGAAAGAATCCTTTAATTTCAGAGAAACTAGAATGGTCGTATGTTTGTTAATAATCCGTTGATTTTGCCTCTTGTCTAAATTTATTTTAATTTGAATTATGCAGGAAACCTAGCTTTAGCTCTGAAAAGGTGACCCTGACTGGAAGGGTACATAAGTATAGCTAGATCCACAAACGGGCATCGTTCTCACGTTGATGGATACTAAATAAAATAACCTTTTTTCCTTTGATAACTCACACGAGTACCTATCTAAGTATCTTATGATGTGTAACGAACTAACGAATCGTTTAGATATTATTTATTTACAATTTTCAGACGCGGCAAACAGCCTAATGACATCGTCACTGTCTATTTATATACTGTTATGGGACTTTAAATTCGAATACAGTTTTATATTTATTTTCTTTCAATTTCAAGCCATTTTATAGTACCTACCTAAAATTATAGACGGGAATTTGTTGTAGGCAATAGTTACAATGATATAATGCAACGACTACGCATTCAATAGGTTCACTCTTGAATCGCCGACAAACATTTAATCGAATATTGTTTCAAAGACAACGATTCGTCGAAGAATCGTTTCCAATCAATTTAAATCAAGGACTTTTAATTTGTACTTGAGTTATTTTGTTTACGGGACTTTTTATTTCAATTTGTTTTAAATTTAGTAATATTTATTCCGCATAATATTATTTAAAATTGTAATATTTCCCTATCGAATCTAAACGCAGTCACATTGCAGTTTCTGGGTTGCAACAAAAAAAAAAACTCGAAGACTAAGGCGGGAGCAAAGCTGCCTATCATAAACATAACCTTGTATCATGCGCAAGAACATATTGAAACTAATAGCGTCACTATAATAGCCTCTATTGACAATAAAGGGACCCACTTGAGTGGTGAGCCCTAGCCTACACTGATTGAATATTGGATCACCTTGTATCAATGTATAGTGTAGATATGTTTGCACTATCTGTTGAAGACAAATCTTCGCAAC
>JALPQI010012873.1:0-40295 GCA_025490895.1 Thaumatotibia leucotreta | reverse complement strand
ACCATGTAGTGTTACTCTCATATACAGGGTGTTTTTTTTTCGACCGTTCAAATTCTACGTAGTGAATGTGTAGGTCATACTCACCAACTTTTACTATGGGGACAACGTCGAAATCGCGAAAAAAAAATCAGTTGTTTCATACAAATTGGCGGCATTACGCCGGCCGAAATGTATGAAACAGCTGATTTTTTTTCGCGATTTCGACTTTGTCCCCATAGTAAAAGTTGGTCAGTATGACCTACACATTCACTACGTAGAATTTGAACGGTCGAAAAAAAACACCCTGTATTATTTCAGATCCATAACTGGGATAGAAGAACACAAGCCACTACATTTTCCTCATTCCTATTTGGCTACGCTTTGATGCTGCTACCAGCAGAACTCTGCGTCAGCCAGCTAGGCAGCAAAATGTTGGTTACCGCTGTTCTTGGCCTCAATGGTGGATTTAATGCAGCTATGCCTAATATTGTGAATAAGGTACCTTTTTGTTTGTTATGTTGCTAGTCCATAGATCAGTTTTAATTTGCTAATTAATCGTTACAACAACTCATCATCAATACCTATAAACAGTGATTACCTATTTTTTATTTATCAGATTACCACCACTTTAGGCACTGGTCCCACCGCAAGTAGTGATCGCACCGTGTTTGTAGCTCATAGCTTAGCAGCTCGCGGTGAGACCAGTGCCTTAGGTTGCATTGTGCATGCCTATAAAAAATCATTAAATCATTAAATCATATCTTTCATTTTTCAGGGGGGCTGGATAGCAGTGGCAAACACCCAGTTCTTACTTGGCATGTCTCAGGCTTGTTTGGCTCCTGCAAATAGGATAATGCTCGAAAACTGGATGCCTCCAAATGAAAAAAGCTTCTTCAGCGGCATAGTCTACGCAGGTGAGGGAGAGGAACAGAAATAATTAAAAATATATATTTATATATATCGGAAAGAATTGAGTACATAAGCCACCAAATTGTTTTTGATATGGCATCAAAAATATTAATGTGATATGTTTACTTTGTTTCAGGTACTTATCTAGGCATGATTCTGTCATTTCCATGCTTAGGAGCCCTCACAACGCACCGGCTAGGCTGGGAGCTGATCTTCTATGCACAGGCCATGGCTGCATTGTCGACGTGTGCTGTTTGGGCCATCCTGACGGCAGCTGCGCCGCAGAGGCACCAGGCTATTGGTGATACTGAGAAGGAATATATTGAGGAAACTAAAGGGTTCTATAAAAAGGTGCATAAGAATATAGTTTTAATTTACTTCTTTTTGTCACAACAAAAGACATACTGAAAGCCATGATTCATTGTAGCCCAAACAGCCGCAAAGTAGAGAATTTGTGGGCGGTGCTATATCAGATAATTTGAGTGAAAAAACAAATAGTCGTTCTAATAAAAAATGACAACAAGAGCCAATCAAATGTAAAAAACATTATGATTTTCCGAAATCTAGAATAAAAAGACACTTGGTCGCATCGGAAACATTGCTCGGTATAAAATAATATATATTATTTAACATGTTAATGATGGCAGATGACAAAAATTAGATAACTTATGACGACAATTGCAATTTTAATAAAAAAAAAATTCGCTGAGAAATTAATGAATTCAATGATTGAATGATTAAATTAACATAAATTGCTGCATCATAGTTTCTTAGAAACTCCTGAAGATAATAGCTTTTACTTATTTGTACAGTATCATGATTGTTTAAGAACTATAAGGTGTAAATATTAGATGTCATAAAGAGTGAACACTTTTAAACTGTCGCAAGTTGAATAAAGGTTAATACAGTAAAATTTTATACAAGGATACCCAAAAATGTTTATTATTTGAAAGTTTACGACAAAATAGACCAGCTATAACAATTTTATTCCTTGTCTAAGGCACGACGACAAAATTCTCGAACTTTCCTCTTGACCTGACGCAAAGAATTTTGCATGGAATAATTTGTGATAAGTTTCGTACATTTTATCCACTTTTTTTATTAATCAGGCAATGTTGTGGCCGATTGGGATGTTTTCAGCAATTTTGTTTTTATATTTGCCCAGTATTTTTCTATCAGCCGCAATTCTGGGCAATTTGGCGGATCTCTTTCCTTTAGTACAACATTGGCAGCATTCCTATTATACTACTCCTTAGCTCTAGATGAATAGTGACAACTTGCCAATTCTGACCAAAATTATGTCGAGCAATTATGCTTTCGAATAAGTGGCAACAACTTCTTCTTTAGGCATTCGGATATATAAATATCAGTGTTAATTGTGCTAGTGGTTACAAAAGGCAAACTTCTCATGCCGCTCTAGCAAATTGCCTGCCACACGAGGAACTATTTGACAAATTTTTCGACTGGAATTACTTTTTCTGATTCAGACAGACTCTGGTGGTCGCCGGAAGAAGAGTATTGATTACCTGGTATTTATTTAAAATCAGCCTTAAGATACGTTTCGTCATCAATAATTAAGTACACCTGTATTTTGAACCAACAAGGCGTACAGTAGTCTAGAACGTCGGATTACTCGATTATATTGAGAAACCGTTCTCTTCCGGGCTTTTTGTTTTTTATAAGTAACAATTCCGCAGTTTATTTTTTTGATTTTTGCACATTACTTTGGCTTGTTCCAATTTTTTCGAACACTTTTCGGGACGAAATAGCCGGCTTGTGATCAAACAGTTAACACACTTTTAATTCTAATTTTTTATTCCGTTTTCTTATCGGATAACCCTCTCGCTGCTTTCTTTTAGTAGTTTTACCTTCTTTTAGCTTTTTTATGGTCCTTTGTACTGTTCTCCGAGTTGTATTGCACGATATTGCAAGTTCCAAAGTAGATATAAGGTATGCATAGTAAATTTTCGCAAAATAAAATCTCGAACACTTTTTTCCTTTGAAGATATCTTGAAAGATAAAAGCAAGTGACTGTTTATTTTTAAGAATAAAACATGCCAGTAAGTTCTAAATTATGAATGTAATTTAAGTTTTATCAAAAACGTCGAGAGTCTAGGAAAAAAACTGAATTATTTTAGCGACAATTTAAGAGTACTCACTCTTTATACCAAAGAAAAACGACCAAGATCACCTATGTCAATATGTTCAACTATAAGGTGATTTAACTGCATTTACTCGTATGTTTTACTTTCAGAAACTTTTACCAGTCCCGTGGCGCGAGATTCTTCGCTCGTCTTCCTTCTGGGCTTTGGCCAGCGCCCACGCAGCATTTAACGCTATCTTTGTGTTGTTCCTCTTCGACGTGCCTTACTTCTACATTATGTTTGGGAGGACTTTAAAAGAAGTGAGTGACAGTATGTTTTTGACGTTTTGTCGGTGTAATGACATTTATTTTCTGAAATTTTGCATGCCCACTATTAATCATCTCTCAATCAATATCTTGTGTATATAGTTAGTTATAAAAAGCCCGTTCATTGTTTCATTTTAGATGTGAATCTTTATAAATCTGCTATCTTTTAGGTACTTCTATGAGTTATTTTTTTTTCAATAATGATTACTGATTCAATGGAATTTGTCTTTGGTAAATATTATATTTCATTATTAAAAGGATATTTGTCTGTTTCAGGCATCATTACTATCAATGCTACCGTTTGTTGCAATGTGGTTGGTCTACCTCACCACATCTCCAACCATTGAGTGGATATACAACTCAGGGTTCATGAGCTATGTACTGAACTCCACTTACTACCGAAAGTTGATTAACGCTTTAGGTGATTTTTTATTTTCATCTTGGATACTCTCAAGTTTTACATATACCACACTTATCTTAAGAAGAAGAGTAAGAAATGGTCAAAATAGTTTAAAAAGAGAGGCGTTAACTATTTACCCATTTTGCTTTTTACTCAATCGTTTACATGAGAAGGCGCAAGTTGTTTATATTCATCATCATCATCATCATATCAGCCGAAAGACGTCCATTGCTGAACACAGGCCTCTCCCAAAGGTTGCCACAATGACCGGTCCTGTAGTCCTATGCCACCCGCATTCAGCGGACTCCTGCGACCTTGTTTATATTTTTACCCTCTTATTCAAAATCGTCACCACTGACTTAGCAAGCTGTACTTAATAAGTATTATTTGTCCCTTTTGATCTTGTAGACACATTGATAAGACTGAAATGGACAAACAGTACCTATCGATTTACTAAGTTACCTAGTAAAATGTTTATGAATAAGGGGGTTGGAATTTAATAGACTTTGCATTCTTTTAAAGATTCGAAATAACAGAAACAAATATCGATAAACATAAAAATGGGCAAAAAAAAGAAACTCATTAAATCCCTATTTATTCTTCAGCGTATTTTTTTTTTTACATTTGGTGTATATTTTATGTGGTTACAGGAGCTTTTGGCGCGATAATTGGGCTTACTATTCTTACAAACGTCACCCCGGATTCTGGAGTAGTAGTCGTCATTTTGACTATAGCATTGGGTGTGACAGGATTCCAATACTCTGGATACTTGGTAAGTAAAGCCGATATATTATGATACTTATGAGACACATAAATTATTCCTAAAATATCAGTAATGGTTACAATCTTGCTTACGTAAATGGTACCTTATTAAAAATCACCTCAAATTTAACACTACAGTCAACAACTCACTACAGTCAGTTTGGTCGTTAACCTGCCGCTAAATAGCAGTGTTTTCACTGCTATGTTTCGATTTGGGGTAAGATAGCCGTTGTAATTACTGGCATAGAAAGAGGCAATCCATCTTAGTCCTCAGGGTAGGCAGCGCATAGGCGAATTTTTGATCGCTTTGTCCATGGGCCTCAGCTCCTGCTTTCCATCAGGTGGGCTGAGAGCTCAGTTGTCTACCTTCGTCACATAAAAAAAAGCAGTGCATACAGTTCCAGATATGATAAAATGAATATACCTACATTTTGTGTCCATTATGCTAACAATGAGGTAGGCACAGCTTTTTTATACGTGCAACGATACAATACATACTTAGCTTCTTATAAATCAATATGGAACGGATATGCGTGTGATTTAACTTGAATATTTTAACCATCCTCGTGTTCCCTTAGGACAACCATCGCAACTTGTCTCAAAACTTCAGCGGCACACTGGTTATTCTAACAAGCGCCGGCGCAGGCATAGTGGGCGCGGGAGTGCCTCTTATTACGGGCTTCATTCTCAATCCTGACCCTGTAAGTGACACGTTCTAAAATAATATAATCGTCAGTTGTATTATGAATTAATGTAACCGCCAAATGACAATTTTTCAGGAGGGCTCAAAAACGAATTGAACATTTATAAAATATGTTGTCATATTTTTTTTAGTTTAAGACCGTTTTCCGTTCCACTATTTGATGACGACAAAATATGAGCTATCATTAATACTTACATCAGTCAGTCAAATCAAGATTTGACGTCAGTCACATGTCACTTACGAGTTCAGTCTTCGATACCGCTCACCTACAGAACATAATACTTCCTTTTTTAAATGTGGTTCATTATTCTTCACTTATTTGCAATAAAAATAGGCCCCTGGCCTTCAAACTAGATATAAACAAAAAAGTATGGCAGTACTATTGGAATTATAATTAATTCTTTGCTTCAGACTGATTTTCGTCGCTGGCGTGCCGTATTTCTTACCCTGGCTAGTTTGTCAGTACTAGGAAATGTGTTGTACACAGTTCTAGGCCGCGGAGAACGCGCGGACTGGGACCGAGAGCGGACCAAGTTTGGGTACCATAATGGTGAGCACAGTTACTGTTTGTTGTAATCATAAGACTTTGCTATTGCAACAGGGTTCTTTGAGCTTAGATCCATTTTTGGCCATACATAATATGTGAAATATAATGCAGAAGCTTCAAAAACGCAGCAAGAGTGTAGTGTGACCGCGTCTCGCATGCAAAATGAATTTCTGGACCCTAACACCCAACTGTATTGATTAAAGAAAGATAGGCAGTTAGTCCCACGCGCGAGACGTTGTCGCGCTTCACTCGTGCGTAGAGAAGTAGAATGTAATCATAATGATGTTACTAATAATCCAGATTCTCATATGACGCCACTTTACTCAAACAACATTTTTGATATTCAGCACCTCTCTGAAAAAAGAATGTAATACCTACTTCCTTGTCAAGTTGAATCTTATCGTTTTTTTCTAATTTTAAACCCACTCAAGATCCACGGTTAAATTAAACGCTGTTTTCTCTAGGAGCGGCATCGCCCGAGTAAGAAAAACTTAATAAGAAGCTCATATGCGATGCAGCACGCTCCTAGCTCAGCGCGTGTTGTCGCTGGCTTTTAGTTTACTGTAACTCAAGTCTGAAAATTAAATAAAACAACCGATTTTTTTTTATTCATTTACGTTTACCAACAATCTTTACACTTTTTCATTTACAGTATGACATGCTATCACACATTCACTCTAAGTGCAACAATTACTTAGAGGTAAACACCACATGCGAAACTGTGTGAATATAACTTAATCTAAATTATATAAAACTATGCTACTATGAAACTATAAATATTGAGTATTAACGCTTTCGGTGACACTACATCGACATTTTTGAAAGTAGAAAGAAGATAAAAAACCCGGAATCTTGTTGGTAGTGTTACGAAAGGACATAATATTGTATGTATCTCTATAAAGGGTACAGGTATGGTGGTATTCCCGAGGGCTGTATTTATTTCTTAAGATTTTTGAAAAAGAAATTTTCTGACGCGAAGTGATTTTTAGCAATACATTGCACATCGAATAACTTGAAAGGGCCACGACTGGGCTATTTAACATACAATGAACGCCGAGATTTATTCCCAACCATCTAAGGGCCTTCACGGGTGTTTATCCTTTTCAGATGCAAATCAGCTGGAGTTGGAGGAGCTCAGCCTACCGAAGACCTCGCCAAAGGACGACCGACCCTTGCAATAATAAACGAATTTCAACTTCGGGTTTTTTTATTTTCCTATTCATATTTTTCCACTTGAACTTTCAATTACGTTAGATCCATATAATGTTTTTGGGGTTCCGGTCTGCTACCGCGAACACCGAAGTTGGTAAATTTCGGTGATTTGTGTCTGTCGCTACAATGATGGCGTCAATAGAGTGACAGAGAAAAATGCCCAAAATTTGCGGATTTCGTAGTTCGCGGTAGAGCCGGTAGAGCTGTCTGTGTGTGTGTCTATCCGTCTCTCTGTCTGTCCGTCTGTCGCCAGGCAGTATTTCGTGAACCGTGATAGTTAAATTGTTGGAGTTTTCACAGATGCTCTATTTCTGTTGCCATTGTAACAACAAATACTAATAAGTATAGGTAGAATAAAATAGATGTTTAAGAGGGCCTTCATACAGTAAACGTGATTTTTATGATAAATCAATAATGGCACCGAACCTTTCGTTCTATTTGTCAGCCTCCGTAGCCTAGTTGGTAGTGACCCTGCCTACGAAGCTGGAGGTTCCGGGTTCGAATCCCGGCGAGGGCATTCTTTGTGTATTTATTTATCACAAATGTTTGTTCCTTGGTCATGGCTATCTATGTATATAAGTATCTATATGTATCTATCTATTATATATATCGTCGCCTGGTACCCACATCACAAGCCTTAATTGAGCTTACCGTGGGACTAGGTCGATTTGTGTAAGATGTCCCGAGATATTTATTTATTTATTTTCGGAAAGTAGTGGCAGAAAATTTCTACCTAATACTTTGTAACTCTATACGTAAATTAAAATAATTAAAAGTTCCGAGAGTTGATGGTTGACAATCGATAAGGACATGATGTAAGGAGAATACAAAATTAAGGTAAATCTAAAACAGTTCATCAGTGACCTAATGCAGTTAAATAATAATGAAATAATAACGGAGAGGACTGGTAAGTGTAATTCATTGAGCCTTACATACCTAAAGTTTTTGAGGTTGCTGCTGGTAGTGAAAATGCGAGTGTGAGCCATTCAAAACAATCATTAATATAAACGAAAAAAAAAAAACAAGAAGTATTTCTATTTCTTGTAGTGCTGTCTGCTTATCGCAGTTTGACAACCATTGGCAATTTTAATCTTCGATATAGAAGCGCAGAAAAGTGACCGAATGTTTTTTTAGAACCTTTGGTGAAGATTTTTAAGCCAGGATATTCTTCTTGTTCCCACACTCTTTTCGTCTTGAAAACTGTTATTACAATTATTTATGAATTGTAATAACATATATTTTTGGTTTCTTATCCTGTGGCCTAGATATTCCAGTTTACGTTTGATGGTGTGGAATCACTTCTAAACCAATCCGCTGCATCAGAACTGTTACATTTCTCATTTTATCGCGCCATGATAAATACAGCATTCTACGATACTCCCACATCCTGGATGCCTCAATATTATTTTCCGTAGCTTCAGCGAGCGTCCATGGTTCCACAGCGTACAACAAAATGGAGAAAACATCGTGCAAGCCTAATGCAAAGTTTGATGTTAATTTTCCTATTACATAGTAGGTACTTTTTGCAGAGGGAGAGGGCTATGCTAGGAGTCTCTCGGAGGATCGGTTTAGAAATGAGTCCATTCGCAGCAGAACCAAAGTATAAAGCTCTCCGAATCGCTAAACTGAAGTGGCAATGGGCGGGGCAAATTGCGCGGAGAACAGATGGCCGTTGGGGTGGGAAGGTTCTCGAGTGGCGGCCACGTACCGGAAGGCGCAGTGGGTAGGTCCCTCACAGGGTGGACTGATGAACTGGTGAAGGTCACAGGAGTCCGCTGGATGCGGGTGGCACCGGTCAGGTCATTGTGGCAATCTTTGGGTGAGGTCTATGTTCAGCAGTGGACGTCTTTCGGGTGATATGATGATGATGAATGATGACTTTTTGCAGCGTTCTAAACAGCATCTTATCTCCTACGGTGTGACTAGCGTGCTCATCAATATAACACTAATTCCTACTTGGCATGCTAAACTGCAATTCCCTAGAAATTAGGCGGAATCTCAAATTAGGTAATGTATGAAGCATCTCAAATTTTGAGAGGAGAATCGGATTGCTATTTACTATCAAGAATGTGTACCTTCTATGTTCCTGAAAACTACTTGCGTGGTCGCTGCCATCGCCTCCTAGCGGATGAGGCATCCCGCACGATGGCTCTCCAGTTTTCTCCACTTGTCCGCTTCCGTATTCTACTTAATAAATTTTTATTTTTTGCACCAGGCTCCGATTTGTTCGCGGACAACCTCGACAAACTTAAAAATGAATTCTTGCGTTTTTGTGAAACAGTAACATAAATGTGATAATTATGTATGTTATTTTTAACATAAGCTACTTGTACTGATCAATTAATTATTGCTTAGTGTTTTTTATCTTACCATCTGTAACGCTTTGGCTTGTCAGCTGTTAGTTGTAGATGTATTAAATAAATAAATAAACACCCGAGATACTTAAAGGGTGGATCGTTTTTTTTTATTTTCGGATAATCATAAAATAATCTTTACGAATCGATATTATGCGGCTAGAAAAACAAAAAATATTATGACCATTTTTGGATATTTTATCCTTATGGACCCCATATAGAAGCCCGAAGATCAGCCTTATTTTTAAGGTTTTTAAGAAAACTCGGATGAGCAAGGATATTTTCTGTTTTAATTTTATGGATAAACAAAATAAGATTGTTATTCATAAATTTAAGGTTTGTGTGATTTAATTATATGAAAATTGTTCGCAGTATCTCCAAAAAATAATTTTCAATTTTGAGGCTCTTGGGGCAGTATTTCCCGAATGATTATCGGAAAAAGATATATTGTTGAAAAAGTTACTTTTTAGACAGGTTATTCCTATACGTGGCCCGTATCAGAAAATCCTGAAAAAAATTTTGGTCCATACATTGAAGTATGAAAAAAAAAATTTTTTTCGGATTTTTGGAACCGGGCGCCAATAGAATGATAGTCGTAAAAAGTAACGTTCTTTAACAATATACCTTTTTCCGATATTCATTTGGCAAATACTGCCCCAAGAGCCTCAAAGTTGAAAACCAGTGTTTGCCGATACTGGTTATAATTTTCATATAATTAAATTGTGCAAATTCTAAAATGACAAATAATGTTATATTGTTGCTACATAAAAATAAAACCGAAAATATTCACGAACTACTGACTTTTCTTAAAAAAACCTTAAAAATAGAGTCGATTTTTGGGCCTATAAACGAAGTACAAAATAAAAGTAAATCCAAAAATGATCGTAATATTTTTTGTTTCTCTAGCCACGAAGTATCGATCCATAAAGATTATTTTATGAATTTCCGAAAATAAAAAAATCGATCCACCCTAATTACTTATACTTGTCAACCTTTCTCTAAGTCTTTGGCCGTTACAGTACAGAAAATTGTTCATTCCTTTTGGTTACTTAGTAGTAAGTATCATGTATTTGGTCTGCTTTATATTGATACAGCAGTCTGTCACGTTTTAACAGACCTAAATAAACTCTAAATCCCCCCCAAAATAGATTGGGAATAAAGTATGCACACACTTGAGACCTTTAACAAATTTAGTACCTATCCTATAAGTACAAACGTCTGAGAAAAGCCTTTGTGAAACACTTGAAAGCTATTTCGAACGTGATGTGCTTTCGTTATTCAGTGGATGAAACATGTGTTATATAAAAATCGCCTTATTTATAAGCGTGTCCTAACTTAGCAAACCAATAAGTATTGTTTGTCCCTTTCGTTTTTATTGATCATGATAAAAATGAACAAATAATACTTAACGGCTTGCTAAGTAAGGAGACGTTTTTGAATAAGTGGGGTATGTACATATATTAAAGGGCTACCTAAACTGATATTTAAGGTTGTGATAAATGTGTTATTATTATTTAAGACCGAAGAGGTGGCGGCTCCCTCACACAACGCATCAGTATTGCGATACATAGAGGAAATGCCGCCACCATCCTCGTTCCAACGCAAGGGCCAATCTTACGAGGTTAGGTTAGGCATCTTACTAATATTCCCGAGCCGGATAGCCCTCAAGTGTTCCGAGGTGCTATTGGCGGAGTAGGCTATTGAAGCAGCCGACAAGATGGGCCCTCAAGGGCAACGCTCGCGGGGTTCTCGGAGGTGTGCAGCAGCGTTCCCGAAGCCCCGCACATAGAGCGAGCGGTGGAACACCCCAGGGGTTTAGTCCGTGCAAGTCGGACATAACCACCCGGTTGCTCCCAGGTCGGGTGGTATCCATAACGGATTCCCCTGGGTTAACAAAAAAAAAAGGTATCTTACTAATATAGGTTAGGTTAGTAAAGTTAGGTTAGTTAAATTCAATTTATGTATATAAAATCACTTTTGAAAAAATAAATTACCTACAGAATTAAAAAGAGGTTATTCGAAACACTGTTTTTTTACATAAACAACCATATTATAATATCGATTGAAATCCATTATTATTCAAAACACGAGGCATAGGCAATAGGCATACTCCTTTTTATTTGTAAAATAAAACAATTATATCATCAGACCACTTCGTTTATTTGCTGTCAGTCATATATTAAGTAGTTAACTATACATTAAACACACTTAAGATAAGAGTAATTTATGAATGCTAGTGTTTATTATTAGGTAGTCATATTCGAGAGTAAACAATTACAATCCAAGCTATTTTAAGCCTCAAGTACAAGGTAATTCGTATCATTATTCCCTATGTAGTCCATATACTACTGCTATTTAATGTAAGAAATTGTAATTCGAAGTTAGGGTGTTCAAAAAATCACAACGGTCAGTTTCCTTTTCGAAATCCTGGTCAGCTAGAATGACTGCCAAAATAAAAATTAAACAAAAATCACCCCAGTCACTAATAACTTCGCAAACAAACTGCCTACTTGTTAAATCCTTATTGTACGATGTCTGTTTGGTGAACCAAATAAATAAAAATAAAATAAAATAAATAAAACACTTTATATATTAGTAATTCGGAAAAATAGGTGAACCGTAGGTACTATGTACAGTATCTATCTACCTACTTAATAAAAAATTGCCTTTTTACTTCGTTGAAATGAATTAATGGATAACCTAACGGAATATTTCTAAACATAAATCGGAAAGATGAAAGATAGCGGTTCTTTTATTTTCATTCTGAGGAACTGACCTTATTTTTTAGACAATTTATTAAGTTGTTCAAAATTGCAATCATATTTTATAATAAAAAATAAAATGACAAATATAATAAAATTAAACAAAGTTTTGTTTGAATACGATTTGTATCCCGTTGTAGATTTGTATACCTACGATTTAATATTTCCAATATACCTATCTATTACATAATTAATAAACTTACACTAAAAAAAATTGGCAGAAAAAAACTTAACGCGGAAGTCAGTTTTTGCTTATTCGTAAAAAACTACTAACTTTTCACAACCTGTAGATAACTTGCTAAGAGGTATCTTATTCCGTATATGATAGGACGTACATTAATATTGCTCGTAATCTTCATTGTATTACGTAGATGACAGTGGGTGTGCATTAATACTGGGGCTGTGGTACAAATTAAACATGGAGAAAAAACAAATGGATGAAAAACGAGGTAAAGTACCTAGTCGTGCGTTTCTTGTAAGTGCTACGAGTATTACATGTGAGTTTGAGAAAATTATTCTGGAATTTATGGCTTGAACAAAAAAAATATAAATTTTATAGGGACTAAGGGGCCTGTTTAACTTGTCCTTTTCTTTTATATACCTGGGAAAAATTGTAGTGACTGATAATTTTATTGGCGGATACATTAAAGCAGAAAATAAGCCGTTAGTAAAATATAGTCAGTAATTTGTAAAAATGTAAGCCGAAAAAAAAAACTATCTAAGTAATCTACTTATTTATGCATTAGGCATTACCAACAACACAATAAGAACATAAACAATATTTCCATATAAAGCACCATACCTTTTCCAAACAAATAAATCACTGTGAATTTGTGAAACTTAAAGTCAAATATTAGAGAAAACTAGGATATTTTGAAAACATCCCATCCCGGCCCAGAGTTAGCATGAACGGAGATTTGTATTGACTGTACTTGCCATCAACTTGTAAACGTATTCGTTGTTTCCTATTCGCAAATATATAAGAATACGAATTACAAGTTACTTCCCTAATTTCCTACATTACGTACGAATTCACATATTATATGTATTAACGACAGGGATCGCATAACGGTTTTTTCTCTATACAAAATAACGGTTTGAATTCCGTTCTTTTTCGTTCTTGAGTATATTTTTTGTTAATGGAGTAATTCAAAAAGACGATGTCAATAATCACATAAAATGTTGAAAACTACATAAAAAGTGAAAAACATTTTAAAATATTTTGCTATTTCGAGATTTTTCTAAAAAACCGGTTCCGATCCCTGATCCACGTACTACCTGACTGTCATACTAAGGTTCGATTTTGCGAGTGAAACAGAGAGACACGTCGATCGTGGTTTACGGTTAGGCCTTATCGGACAAGTACGTAAACCAATTTCTGCGCAAAGTTTCGGGTACCTTGACTTCTATCAACTGATGCATGATTTTCAGGAAGTGGTCTTGGAATACGCCACTTACAAGCGTTTCTGACATGTATCTGCGCTATGGTCATCTATGTTATGAGGAGCAGCATGGGTGTTGCAGTGCTAGCTATGACTGACACTACCAAGAATAGCAGCACTACTGTTGAGGTAAGAATCTTCGTCCACGTCCACGTCAACTGCTGATCGTAGGCCTCTCCTATTAACTATGCTTGTAAACGCATTAGGAGGTAAATACCAATAATCTCCACGCAAGTGGACTGGCTGTAGCAGTAATGTGCCTACTGTAATGACGCTGCTGCCCATCATAAATCTTCTATCAGGAATGATCAGTGACACTTCAATCCCTTAGTCGGCTCTTACGACACCCGCGGAAAGAGTTGTGGTGGTGACTAAATGTATTCTTACTGCCGTTACCAGTGTCACCACACGCCACCTATCCCAACGGTCGGTTAAACCTCTTAAAGCTAACACGACATTATTTTAAATAAATAATTACAGATAGTCATAGTAATATTGCCACCAATACTTTTACCCCTAAAAGATTGGTAAATGAATGAAAAATGTTTCGCAAAAACGCAGTAAGAACGAAACCCTTTTGAGATCACTCTCGATCTGTTTGTTGTTGGTAAATAGTTACGTATTAAATAAATTCGTTTTTAGCTTCAGCTGTCCTTTTATTTTTAACCCAAGCGCAAATTAATAAAGTAATGAGATCGAAAAGATATCAGAAACGTTATCACTGATCAAGAATCAAATTTACTGGTGTTGCAGTTTAAAATATAGTTTAAAATATTTTTTTTACTAGGTACGTTATTAATCAACAAAATCGCCCATTCGGATATATTTTCTTACTTTTCCCTTTCAGATATACGAATGGAACGAGGAGATTCGAGGAGTAGTGTTATCTTCTTTCTTCTGGGGTTATACAATCATGCAAATACCGGCCGGCATCCTGGCGAAGAGGTTTGGTGGCAAACCTATGCTGCTGTCTGCTCTGATCATCAATGGAGTACTTTGCTTGGCAACGCCTACGCTGGCCAAATTTGTTAGTATTATTATATTTACTAAATATTATTTCAGTAAATTTGAGTATTTTGATCGTCGTCTTGTAGCAATGAGTGATGATGAGTAGAGAAAACAAAAGCAAAGGTTTACGTGCTTCATCTGTAACTAAACTTACTTAGGTACCTACTTACTCATCTGGCATAAAGACCCAAAGTGAGTCTTGGCCTCCAACGTGACTCTTGGCCTCCAACGTGACTGTTCGCCATTGACAATTTTTCGCTAGTCTTTAACAGACACTACTTAGTCGTAATTAAATTTTGAAAACCTCTAATTAAAGGAGTATTCTTTTGTAAAAGTAGCTGCGACTGTGACAGTGTGGCCATATATAACATGGACGTCTAACGCCAGCTCAAAGATGCCCCCAAAAACAATTGTTTAATTGTGCCAAGATGGGCATGACATACAAATGTAAATCTGTCTCTATCACCCCTATACCGCCCTAGATTTACACTGCTCTGCTCATTTTATAGGTACAGTCCAGTGCATTAATATATAGACACATTTGTAAGGGATCAGTATGGAGACGTGTATATATATTAATGCCCTTGACTGTACTATTGTTACGTTCGGTTTAGTCATCTATTCATTAAATCTATTCATTCGGTTGTTACTGCACCCACTCCCCGCTTGTTAGTGCTGCATCTCTAGCATTTGATTAGAATGAAGGAACAAAATGTCGCACGCGAATTGAAAAATAATTATTTTAATAGTGATTTCTATAGTTGGTACTCTCACGCCATACTTGGTGGCTGGCGGGATGACAGATCTGAATCATTTTTAGGTTCCCAGTATGATAGTTCTCGTTAGTTCATAGAGTACAAATCATTGCGAATAAACTGGCATTTTTCATTTAACATTAAATGTATGGATGCTAATAAATAACTAACCACAAGTGTTTTTGTCGCAGCTAATTTTTCTAACGAATTAGTGGAATACAAAGATATGCATGCATCCATATTTAGTTTTCCCTTACAGCATATATATATACGGTAAAAAGTAATATGTGTAAGTCTTTGTTGTAGTCCGTTATTCATGCGCTTGCAGAATTCGTTTAACATTAATGAAAGCAGAAATGTTTATCCCACCCCACATCCTTATCCTGCTCAAACCTAGTGTCAGTTTTTATTCGCCAGTAATATGTTACATAAAAGTGCGGCGGCCGAAACATTATGAAACTAGACCCGAAAAGGCTTGAGCTTTTTCGCTCAAAGAGCAATGTAGTGAGCTATGCTCGGATTATCTCTGCGAGATAGAATTAGAAATAAGATCCGTCTGAGAACGAAGGTCGTCGAAATAGCGCGGAGGATTGCTAGAGTTAAATGGCAATAAGATGGGCTTTTTGCTCCAAGGACCGAAGGCTCTGGCACTGCTCTTTGTCCAAATATTATATAGTAGCTACCTATCTAAAATATGTAAAAACCGGCCAAGAGCATGTCGGGCCCTGCTCAGTATAGGGTTCCGTAGTTTTTCAAAAACAGCTGGGCTGATCATGTTGAAATAGTTTTCTCTTAAAATATTCTATAAGCCCATGATTTTTTTAAGGTTTTCGATCGGATTTGGATCCACGGATCAAAAGTTAGAGGACAATTTTTTTTTATTCTGGAGCGGTTATCTCCGAAAATATTAACTTTACAAAAAAACTTTCTTCTACGACCCTTACTCTTTTAAAGAGACCTATTCAATAACACCCTACCCTACAGGATTAGAGTAAATAAAAAAAATCATCCCCGCTTCACCAGCTGGGGAGGTACCAGAAAAAAAAAACCACTTTTTATTCTACCACTTTGTTGGCATGATCAATATGTATACGTATAACAAATTGCAGCTTTCTAGTACTAACGGCCACTGAGCTATGCTGAGGACAGACGGTCAGACGGACAGACCATTACTGATTGTCTCCTGGTCGTTGCCGCCGCGATTTGGGCTCTACTTTTCACTTACCATCAGGTGGAGTGGAGCCACTTTGTTGTGCCAATATAAAAAAAAAAACCGACAGACGGCCAGACGGACAAACGGACAGATGGACGTGGCGAAACTATAAGGGTTCCTTGTTTACTACGGAACCCTAAAAATGTATCACAAACCGCGTAAAATGTATCCTACATGGGCGGGGAATGAGAAGGTTAAGATAACAAAATATACGTTACAATTTTATCAAAGAGGCAATGACTAGTAGTTTACATTCGCAATAATTTAGCAAATATTGTATAAGACTTTAAAAACGAAACGTCAAAATGATTATCAAAGATCAGATATGTACGTACCATTTTGTCGCATTTTTATTTTGATAACGATTAATTATAAGCAATACAAACTGGTTTGAACCGGTTTTAATGCACGAGATATTTTCTAGGAAAATGAAGTGTTTCGTATCCTTGGTATTATAATGAAAACAGGAGAATATTTAACTGAGTAATAATATAGAAAAAACCCTACATTTCAACATGTGTAGCATACAACATTTTACAATGCATTATGCGAGGAAAACCAAACTATCTCGGCAGTAGGTACTAACCAGGCTGTGTGGAAAAGTACTATGATAATTCATTCCCGCACACGTGCGAAAAAACCCTTTTTGTGCATAAGTTTACCCTTAAAACACTTTCTGAGCATAATATGCATTGAATACTTTTTTTTAAAACTCAATTAAAGCGATATTTAAGATACTAGTTTTTTAAATAAACTAACTAACTATATTTGATTTAAATACAATCACACGGGTTACTCACGTAATTTAAGTCGATAGTTGCTCGACATGTTTCGATCCATTTAGAGGATCCTCATCAACATATTTAAATATTTATCGTGTGATAAATATTTAAATATGTTTGAGTCTCACGTTAGTTATAATTCTAAAACCCTGACTATCATTCAATATTTCAGGGTTCATGGATAGCAGTGTGCCTAGTACGTATGACTATGGGTCTCACGCAGGCTTGCTTCATGCCTAGCACGCATACACTGCTGGGACGTTGGGCTCCGCCACAGGAGAGAACAAGACTTAGCATGATTGCTTATGCAGGTAATATTGTTAATGCATTTTGATAAAAATAAGTAGTATCAAATATACTTTACCTTATTTGTTAGTATTACGTAAAATTTAAAGCATACAGTTGAAGTTAAACCTTTGCCTAACCTCTCTTTGTATATGAAGAATATAAAGGGTATTTCAACTAGAGCGGGTCGATGTTAAAATTGAATAAAACAAGATGTGTGTGAGATATTAACGAATTATTTTTTTATTTGAAAGGCCTATTTATGCCATAATTGATGGAAAATGACATCGTTCAAATGTCTGCCGCGGCTACGTGTGGTGGCACAAATCCTAGAGGTCCAATTTTTAATGACTGTGCTGCTGCTGCATAGATCCGGCTGAATCTGGGCGATGGCCTGCGTTATGTTGGCTTTCAGGGCAACGGTTGTTTGTGGCTTATTGGCGTAGACCAGCGACTTCAGATAACCCCACAAGAAAAAGTCTACCGGAGTCAAATCACACGATCTTGGTGGCCAATTCACATCACCTCTGCGAGAGATAACCCTACCCTCAAATCGTTCATGCAGAATGTCCATTGTGTCGTTCGCTGTGTGGCAAATAGCGCCATTTTGCTGGAACCACATGTTGTTCACGTCCATATTGTTCAATTCAAGCCAAAATAAATTGTTTATCATTGATCTGTAGCGTTCGCCGTTGACGATAATGGACTCGCCAACGTCGTTTTCGAAGAAGTACGGACCAATGACGCCGCCAGGCCAAGATCCGCACACAGTAACTTTTTGTGGATGCATTACCACCTGATGAACCTCATATGGGTTGTGATATACGGCAATTTTGCTTATTAACAAAACCAATCATCCAAAAATGTGCCTCGTCACTAAAGATTATTTTTCCGGATCTATGCAGCAGAGTCATTAAAAATTGGACCTCTCGGATTCGTGCCACCATACGTAGCCGCGGCGGATATTTGAACGATGTCATATTCCATCAATAATGTCATAAATAGGCCTTTCAAATAAATAAATAAAGTCGTTAATATCTCACACACGACGGGCAGGGACAGGGGATCTTGTTTTATTCAGTTTTAACATCGACTCGCTCTAGTAGAAAGACCCTTTATATTTATATAGACTATTAAATCTTAGCTTCAATTAAACCAGTTATTATAGTATTGACAGATCTTGAGCTAACCTAGAAAAACGGCGTGTAGACATAAAAATATGTTTGTACGAAAAATTGTGGTGAACCATTTAGGTGTCATTCATTCATTGGTATCTAATTTTCTTCTTCCATTTTTCCTAATTAAAAAACGATACTTAACGTTCCTGCATACTTAGCACAGGATTAGTGCGACAATATGTCGCCGCTAGATAGACTATCCATCCTTCTTTTATTCATATGGTTAGTAAAAGATGGAAAATCTATCTCGCGGTGACATACTGACATATCAATCATGTGCTAAGCACACTGGGTTACGATTATTTTTGGTATACCTGTTGAAATATTATCGACATGATCGTGCTTCAATAAAATTGTCTTTTACTTTGTAATTTAGAACAATATTGCCATTATGTAAATAGGTACTCAAGTCGAGGGTGTTGATATAAATTACCGAAATCGATTGTAACCTTCCTTGGTACTTACTAGTTTGTAATACCATTATTGTTTCAGGTATTCAAATAGGCACCATTTTGACGATGCCTGTTTGCGGCTTGCTGTCTTCAACGTCGCTCGGTTGGACGCTTATATTCTACACCATGGGGATGCTGGCTTGTGGAACTGCTGTATTTTGGTGGGGCTTCGCTGGTAGCAGTCCTCGGGAACACCGATGGGTGAAGGATGAGGAACTGGAGTACATTGAGGGCTCGCTAAATTCTAGTGGAAAGGTGGTTTTCTATTGTTCGATTTTTTGATTTGTTCATGGCAAAAAGACAAAAAAGATTTTGCGTGAAAGTAAAATAATGAATTACAGTCGTTTTTAAATAGTCTGGTCATTCTCTATCTACCTACAACCATATAATATAATATAATTTATCATCATCATCATCATCATCATCATCATCATATCAGCCGAAAGACGTCTACTGCTGAACATAGGCCTTCCCCAAAGATTGCCACAATGACCGGTCCTGCGCCACCCGCATCCAGCGGACTCCTGCGATCTTCACCAGGTCATCAGTCCACCTTGTGGGGGGCCTACCCACGCTACGCCTTCCGGTACGCGGCCGCCACTCAAGAACCTTCCCGCCCCAACGGCCATCGGTTCTACCCGCAATGTGCCCCGCCCACTGCCACTTCAGTTTAGCAATTCGGAGAGCTATTTCGGTTACTTTGGTTCTGCTGCGGATGATCTCATTTTTAATCCGATCACGCAGAGCACTCCTAGCATAGCCCTATAATTTATCAATTACATTATATTACATCGCGTCGATAATAATATTAACACGTTCCCTGTGCATGCATCACATGTGATACATTTGAAAGTATTGATGATACGTGCAATTGTGCATGCAGCATATTATATGATACACGACCCTATTTAAATATAGGGATAATTTGAAATTTGCACGTTCGAGCTAAGTTACGTTAATTTACCCGCACGTATCAGCTGTAAAAAGTGACAATTTGATAAAATTAGATATTGGCGGACTTTTGATACTGTACCTGGCAGGTTATGCTTGAAATTTTGTGCGAGAATTTGCACGTGAGAGGTGACACTATCGAATTTAGCTGCACATTGAACGTGTTAATGATCGAATAGAAATTGAAGGCTCCTCCATCAAACATACAAAAGAGAAGCGAGAAAGCGCCCAAGTTACGAGATCTTTCACTAGTAAATCCTTTGGACAGTGCCTGATAGATCAATAAAACGACCAGCTCATGCTGCTCTGTCGTGTCTACTTTACAAGTTTTGTTAAAGTTTTGCACCCATATAGTTCCGATCACTCAACTAATCATCTTCAGAAGTATAATAATGTACAAAAAAGCATAATCAAGGCCAAGTTTCAAACAGTGCTATGATTAAAAAAAAAATTTCAGACTTGCCCGCCTATACCTTGGCGAAGCATCCTCACCTCTCGCCCTCTGTACGCTACGGCGGTCGTCCACATTGGTTTTAACTGGAGTTTCATCATGTTTCTGGTGGAAATGCCTACTTACTTGAAACATGCCCTGGGAATCGACTTGAAAAATGTAAGTTTCCATAGTTATTCTGGGATTTAAGTAGGTATACCATGTGATTTGTAGTGGGCAACTCCTACCTGGTGAAAAAAAACTGCAAGTTGCAGAATACCATTTTAGGTATTACCTTCGGTATTCTATGAATAAATCTAGTGCCCACTGTCACAAACGCATACGAGTCGTTAGGCTTTGAAATTTAAAGATAACTCGTATTAAGTAAAGTAAATCAAAATACGTATACAAGGTGCTCACGAAGAAGAGGAAAGATTATAACTTAGTCCTGAGTCAATAATACGCAAAAAAAATATTTTATTTTTATGTCTTTGAATTTGGTTAAAAATTTACACACTTAATAAATAAAAATTAAAATATTATTACAAACAAATTTTAAACATGTCTTACATATGTGTCGTAATTTTGCAAATTCTTCTAATTTATATTAAACTAAACTAACTTGTAACGATAACGCAATCAAAACGCGTTTTATAATGGAATTAAAATGAAATACTTTTATCGAAAAAATAAATTAACTTTGAAATTTACCAGAAACCAGCAAACTTCATTATGGCATTTTAGTACCTATACATAGGATTATGTTCCTAAAATCTCCCCGTCCTTCCGGGCAGCTATAAATCAGTTACATGTATATCGTGTCACCTGTGAACTGTGTCTTATGTGTAATGATATCACGATAAAGTTAATTGCAGTCATAATAACATCCTTATTACTGATACATATAAAACAACATGACTTATAATATGTATGAAATACAACTGCTAAAATATAATGTTGTATTTTTACAAACTTTATACTAGGAGTTAGTATAAAGTTTGTATGTTTGCAAATCTTCCAACGATGAATTGAACCAGTTGCGATGGCCCAATTAACACTGAATAACTATGTTACGGCGAGCTGCATCCATACAATTTGCAATCCATCCATGGGCAACGGTGAACGGTGATCGTTTGCCATCAGGCGATACGTCTGCTCGCTTGCCTCCTAAACTAAAAAAAACTTTAAATTTTCAGAGTTCCTCACTTTCGGCGCTCCCGTTCATTGGACAATGGCTTGTGTTAGTGGTTACAAGCGTGCTGAGCGACTACCTTATAAATAACAAAATAATCAGTTTGGACGCTTGTAGGAAACTTTTCAATTCAATAGGTAAGCTTCGAATAATATTTTATGCTATCTATGTCTAAAGTTTTTTGAAGAAATTCACAAAGACTAGTCCAAGGGCTCGTTTCTCGAAAGCTTGTAACTTGTAATACAAGTGGAAGTCTCTTTTTAACACTATTAATTATATAAGGACTTTCGCTTGTATTACAAGTTACAAGTTTTCGAGAAATTGGCCCCAGAAATTTAGAGAAACCAGGCCTACAGACGTAATGCGTAACTTTTTTTTAGTTTTACCACGGAAATGTTACTGCTACAATGAACTTCGGTATCAGTAGATAGCAATAAAGCCAATTAATTTGTTTATTGAATAATTTCTGAATAAAAAAAATAAGTACAAATGCCGGACTAAATGCCTTAAACTAAACACATAATGTAAGCTGGTACATTTGCCTTTATTCATGTTTACGAGTAAATGTCATGTCATTAAATCCAGTGTATATACACAATGTGTTCCATACAATCATGGGTTTTACATGCGGAGAAAATCCGGACATTATCAAGGAAACGACATTGTGGGATTATCAAGGAAAACTGATATACTTATAAGATGCATTGTTAGCATCAAAACACTCTGCTTTGTGAAATTTACATAAATGCTTATAGGCATAACCTCCTCTCAAGTTCCGCGTTGTTATGTTTTGAGAATACCCCATCCCGTAACATTGTCGTTTTGAACGATGATTTACTGGAAACAAAATTTTGAAAATGTCTGTTAAAATATTGTATAAAATATTCTCGTAAAAAATGTAGGTATATATTTCTATTTGCAGCATGCATAGGTGGCGGTATTGGACTCGTCGTGATGTCGTATCTTAGTAGCGAGCACCAAAATATGGCTATTGTTGTCATGACAATAACTGGAGGGATTCTGGGCAGCAGTGGATGCGGCTATGTGGTAAGCCATAAACTGAAAATAGATGGCATGTTTAGCATGTAGTCGTAGCTAAAATGTACCCTGCACACAAAATTAATTCAAGAGTAGTAGTATGAAGAAGTACCTTTTCTTTCCACTTCGTAATTATTTCATGACAGTAAAATAATTGTGTCTCTGTCACCAAGTTGGGTATCAAGTTTCTCTATGAGCAATATACCTCTTGGCACTTCCTGGGTCTCACGTATAAGATTATCCTTAAAGACATGACTGTATCCTACAATATATGTATAGTTGTATACATAAGTTTATCTTGGATTTAATACTGTAAAATAAAAGAAATTAATAATTAAATAGCAGATTTTCTGTTGTATTGCATGAGTCGTAACTTGTGGGGCATTTAATTGTTAGTTGTTTATAGAGTTAGAAAAATGTATTGCTGTTCACGGCTCGTGTTTCACCCTGTATACTACCCATTATAATCACCAGCCAATTGTCCAATTATTATTATAAGACCTCTCTCATCCTTGTTTGATCTTTGACAGTTTGTAGTTAGTAGTATATTTAGTTAGTGGTTGGTATTGCAACTATTGCATAGACGAATGAGTCAGATTTGAGTTAAAACAAAGAATGATTACCTACAGTTTTTTATCTCGAAGCAAAGGCAAAATTCTGGGACCCCGAGACAGACATGACTGACTAAAGTAAATTCAGTCCCCTATTTTAAACCAACTCGCTGTTCAATGAAGACATGCTTTTGCAGCGACTATTTTGCCAAATGTGGAACAACTAATTCTTGTATTTGTTTCAGTTAAATCATATCGACCTGTCACCTAACTTTGGAGGCGTAATGTTCGGAATGACAAACTGTGTTGCAAACCTCATTGGCATACTGGCTCCTCTGAGCACTGGCTTCATCCTTGGAGACCATTCTGTGAGTACCACCTAAGTCTCTGAAGTAATTATTTAGCTATATAATTTTAGTCAAATCCGTATCAATACGTATAGTAATCTTTTAATCAATATTGCTGATAGTACCAGCTTTTAATAATTATGGCTGTACTCTATGGCGTAATAGATTGGAATATGAAACTTTTTTAACAGAATCTGAAAAAAAAAACTGTGGTTTGCGGATGACCACGAACCCTGTAAAGTGTTCGAAACGTCGGAATGAAGTTAAAATTAGTTAATATACGCGAGTTTATCCGTTTTCATAGTTTTATTTCATGAGTAATCCTCGCGGTAACCGAAGAAAATATTGGAATCTGAAAACATTAAAAAAAATTCACCCGTCAAGCCTTTTAAATTAATTAAGTATGTATTGTTATTTCATAGCCTTGAATTTGGATATAGTATAACTATTCATTTCTTCTTAGTTTCACGTCTACTATATCCCCGATTTCTGATAGACTTGCATATACAGGGTGGCCCATTCGAATCGGTCATTATGGAAAAGTCTGAAACTATAAGGCATACGAAGATTTGTTCTTAGGAACTATGTCACCGGTTTTGATAAAAAGAAAAACTGCATTCATACATTTGAAAAAAAAACTGTACCCAGCTAGGGAATCGAACCCGGTTGTTTTGAAAAAAAAAAAAACTTACACTATTTTTATTTAGATATCGTTTGTGTAGGTCTTAAGCTGTAAATGTCTCTAAGGAACATGATGTCTAAAATGAATGAAATTCATTGTTTTCACGTACTTAAATTTATTTTACTAGGTGTTTATTGTGTAAATCTTAAGAAAAAAATTTTTTTTCCTATATTTATCAACGTAGTTTTCATTATTTTTAAAATCGATGACATGGTTCCTAAGAACAAATATTCGTATGTCTTATAGTTTCAGACTTTCCCATACTGACCGATTTGAATGGGCCACCCGGTATATCCAACACGTAGAGCCTCTTTAGACAAATTTTCTGTGTTGTCCACCTGCAGACACCCATTAACACGCCGGGGACAACAATTGATAAATTATCCGATAACTGGTCCCAGCAGGCGTATAGAGACTAGATATATTATTGAGAATTAAATGGAAAAGACTGATAGCAATGTAGGATGGATGGGTCATAGATGGAGCTGTAGAAAAAAGTCCGGACACCTGATGCCATAACAATGATAATTATTATTTATTGTTATTTTAGAATAGTTACCAGCATAAGCGAAACTAATATATTTTACATTATAAATTACAGACAGATCCCGCTAGGTGGAGAATTGTATTTTTCTTGGCAGCTGGTTTAATTATTACCGGTGATTTGGTCTTCCGGTTTTTTGGCACAACAGAGCTTCAGCCGTGGAACGATGTTCCAAGCGATTATGAACTAGGTAAGAATGTAGATTTATCTACAAACAAAGATAAAACTGTTATAACAGTTTTATCTTTGGGAACTTTACTTCTCTAGTAGTATAAATATACAAGGTGCCCATGAGGAAAGGGAAAAATTCTAACAGCATATTCCTGAGACTAAAAGAAGCAAAAAATGTTAAATTAGTTTTGGTCAAATCTGAAGAAAAAAAAAATTTTTTAGTTTTTTTTTTGATGTTTTGAATGCCTTAATACACAAAAGGATTTTATTAATGAAACTATCGCAAAAAATGAACTTTTAAGTTTTTTTGTTCATTTGATGTCTGTCAATGAAGTGTGACAAGACTAAGACAACATGGTGACAAAATCGTTACCTAAAATGCGTTTATCATACCGTTACGGTCTAAAACCGTTTTAAGTAAAAATCTAATTTTCTCTTAAAATAGACTGAATTCGGAAAACTTCATTTATGACATTTTAAACTTCAAATTTGGTCAGAATACCGCTGTTGAATTTTTTCCCTTTCCTCATGGGCACCCATGCAATAGTGCCAACTGGTTTTTTTTTTGATGTAATAACTTCTTTCATGCATGTTATTCTAATTAGACACTGTTTTGAAAAAATACTTCCCATTGAGTTTCTTACTGGTTCTTCTTAGGTAAGGTAAATGGTGTAGGGTTAGAACGGGTAATAGTTTTTTTTTACTTGCTATTGTGTTTGACGATTTAAAACTGCTTATCACCGCCCGCCGCCGGAAATCCGGTGTCATTTTTGATCTATCATGGAGACTTCTCATTCAGCAGATATCTTCATTACGATCAACGTATCTCATTTTAGCTGCACTACTTTTTTTGGTACATACGATTAAAGTAAGAAAGGTAGAACCGAGGCTATGACATACTAACTTCCTTTAACCATGTTATATTAATAGCAAAGTTTAATCAATAAAATACAAAAATCTGTTGAAGTAATTTTAACGATAAGCTCTATAGGAATTATATCCGCAGTTACTATTACAAAGATGATGGTCATCATATTACAAAATAAATTAAGCACAAGCAATTTCACTAACAAATACAAACTTTAATCTAAAATTCTGATTTAACAAGAAACATGTTTAATAGTAGGAAGCTTATTATAATATACAGGTTGTAATCGATAAGTGTTTACAGGCCATAATTCCGTAAATATGAGAGATATCAGAAAACTTTTAACTGATACCGAAATAACGTTACCCAGCGAGTAAAATTACATTAATTATTTTTTCTAAATAGATGAATTATTATTAAAAATACAAAGTTAAAACGCTCCCATACATTTTGTATGCCGACTTACAGCCTTAAAGAATGTCGGGTGTCGTAAGAGATAAAACTGTTAGAGATTCGTTATTTGTATGAATACATTGTAATCAAATAATAATACTTCTTACAATGGGCCTCATAAGAAGGCTCAAAGTCACCCAAAGGACAATGGAGAGGGCTATGCTAGGAGTCTCTCTGCGTGATCGGATTAAAAATGAGACCATCCGCAGCAGAACCAAAGTAACCGAAATAGCTCTCCGAATCGCTAAACTGAAGTGGCAGTGGGCGGGGCACACTGCGCGTAGAACCGATGGCCGTTGGGGCGGGAAGGTTCTTGAGTGGCGGCCACGTACCGGAAGGCGTAGCGTGGGTAGGCCCCACACAAGGTGGACTGATGACCTGGTGAAGGTCGCAGGAGTCCGCTGGATGCGGGTGCCGCAGGACCGGTCATTGTGGCAATCTTTGGGGGAGGCCTATGTTCAGCAGTGAACGTCTTTCGGCTGATATGATGAATAATACTGCCGTTTATGAAATAATTAATCTAACATTTATTCTTAAGTTAAAAGGTGGTTACCTATCTTTGAAAGAACGGTTACCTACTAAATGTATGGAAGGGTTTGAAATTAATATTTGGGGTATTTCTGATTTTATTTCAAAAAGTTATTAGTGTAATTTTACTTGATGGGTAACGTACTTTCGATAACTGTTAAAAGTATTCTGATATCTCTCATATTTACGGAATTATGGCCTGTAAACACTTATCGATTACACCCTGTATAATTCGTTTGCTAGTCGAGTATACCTGCTACTACTTCTGGTACTTTTGTAAAGTATGTTTTTAACTCTGTTGCAGTCAATAAAACGGAATGGAAAAATAAAACAGACACGGAGAAACCTGTTCAAGAAGTGGTCTACAGTTTTCAAGATCAGAATAAAAAGAATTGATATCACAGGGCATTAGGTGTACAGATTTTAAGTAGAAATAAAAAGTTATTTATTTTTAATTGTTTTGATTAATTTGAACGCATCGTATTAAATCTGTTAGCGGTTGGAATATGCAATTACAAGGACATTTGGGTAGCCTTTTTTAAAAATGGTATTACTATTAAAACAAATAATCAATATAATTTAGCCTGTAATGAAGAACGCAACACATTAAATACACAATACACAACGGGCACTTAAATGTTGTTATCAATCGATTAAAAAAAGGGGTGGTTCTCAATTCGACATTTTTTTTGTGTGTATGTTACTGTAGGTTTCTTCAAGATTGTTCCTTTTGTGACTATGACATCTCTTTCTAAACCACGTCCAATTAGAGAACAGCAGCGGCACGCAATATATCAGGCTTGTCAACAGAAAGTGTACCATGTTATGTCAAATTGAGCCAATTTATTTCATCCGTGCTTGCGGGCGATACGATGAAATCTAAAAGGAGTAATTTTTCATACAAGGAATTTATTCCTCAAATAATTGCTATTTTGTTTACAACATTTACAAGATTATATTTTTAATGTACCTACTGGTAACATATTCAAATTTAGTAATAAATTCCTTGTCTTGAAGGTGTACAAAGTATGAATATGAAAAATATTGCAAACAAAATGGCCGCGCTGTCACCCTTTCGCAGGAAATTGGGACTTCAATGTTATTTATTTTTTAGAAACATTGGTCCTTAACCCTTAACCAGGTCGTGATCTCATAGCGACCACTTAGCAAAAGATTTTTTTCTGACGAGCAAAACGCTTGTAGCGGTCACTAAATGTCATTGACGTATAGTCTATAAACTGACAGATTTCTGAACGCACCCAAAATCGATGTGTCAGAACAAATTTCTTTGACGTTTTAGTTGTCAAATTCAAAAACCGAAAAACTGGCAGATTTTGTGTGTTGCTCCAGATAAATACTATTATTGTGTCGAAAAAAAATACGGTAAGTGCTATGTGTTGATTTATTTTGGTAGTATAAAAGGTAATGTAAGTGTAGTATGTCATAAATGGTCACAGTAATAGTTTTTACTTAAAATTTTTGCTCTTCAAAGTTTGTGGGCCCTATATGACCTCTGCCCGTTTCGGTTTGGTACAAGTGGTTTGTATGTGACCACTGCCCGGCTAGGCATTTATGTGAAATTTAAGGGTTAGTTCATTACTGTACATCATGTAGGTCCACCCACTAAACATCTCAAGACTTACTGTAAGTATATAATTATAAGTTAGTTTTGAAGCGGATTTTGCTAAATGGCGTTTGAGTATAAAAATAAATATCCTTTTTTCTTACTTTTATTGTGGTCTTATAATTACATGTAAACATAACAACTACCCCTTAAAACTTCAATGTATCGCCAGCAGGGAAGTGGCCACATACGGAACACGTAGGCCTCATGGTGACGAGCACAGGGCGTATATTGACCACCGGGTTTTTTTTTGGAAATAATGTTTCAAAAAAAAACAAGAAATTAGTTTTTAATTGACGCTATTATCTACCGAAATCAGGATACGAAAGTGAAAAAATCGCCAGGCTGTTTAAGGGTTAAATACCGCGGACGACATCTTATTCTAGAGTTTACTGTTTAGTGTCTTACCATGTGTTGGCAAGTATCGGTTACGTTAGCGTTTATTCGAAACGTAAATTAGTCCATCACGCTCACTCAAATCCACCAGTAAAAGCGCGGAAGCTGCTTTACGTATCGAGTAAACAAATGTAATGCATCCTACTACAGGAATTTTATAAAGAAACGCACATTCAAAAACTATCAAATAACTATAACTAGAGAAGATGCAAAGATTTCATGTTACGCGAGTATTGATATAACATAAAACAAGGCATGATAATTAAGCAAATAAATCACCCTCAATAAAACATTTGTATTAAGCAATTTCATTTCAAAAGCAAACAATTAATTCGTACCGATAAATAAACAACAAATAACACGCCTGTTTTATCTTCAGCTCATTTAACAATGCATTCGATATTGTTTCAATTTGGTATGCATGCATACAAGTACGATGTTTCATTACTCTTTTTCAACAAGCAGGAGTAAATATGAAAGCCACCAAAGTTTACTTCCATTGTTATTTATGTGTATCAATTCATTAAGTGTGTTTGGATGTTCCGAATGAAATATACAATACAATATTCTATTATATAATGTAAAAAATAATGTTTTTGGACTAGTATTTACTGCAGTGCTTTGCTACTGATCTGGAGTTCTGTTAAAAAATAATTATTTTAACTTGTATGGATCTCTGGTCAAACACATTTCCGGGATGTGCTAGGATAATCTAAAAACTATCAGAGCACTTGACTGCCTAATAATATATGCCGACTGAAACTTTGGATGCCGAAATGCTACAGTACCGATGTTATTATTATTATAAAATAAATGATATTATTATAATAATAAATAATCATGAGTTCGTAGATCAAGCCAAAGATAAAATTACTGTAATGAATTGGCATGAGCTCGAAACAACAATAGATACAAGAGAAGAATGAATAGTCCACCGGAAAAAATCGAAAAAGGCATACTTACATGCTAGAGGGTGTATGCTAGATTAAAGTATTGAAAAAATACAGCATAAAATTCAAGTTTAATAATTCAATTTTGCGCGACTGCACGAGATCTTGTATTATATCGCAATTACTAGCCCCTAAAAGAATTCCCCATTACATGCGTAATAAACAATACGAACAGGGCAGTAAATGCAAGCAAACTTTATTATTACTAGCAAATTCAGTGCCTTAGTGAAAATATCAAACGGAACATTGTTTACCTGGTAACATAGGACCTTTGGTAGAAAACAGAACCATAAAGATTACATATCAGGTCCTGTATTCTCGTTAGTTGCGATAGCGTGATGGAATCGAGATCTTCAGCAAACCAGTCTAATATGATATTCCAAAGTAGACTTGGCTTATTTTGGCTTTATTAAGCAAGGGCATAGGTACATGCTAAAGGACTATACCTCTTAATGGACGAAAATCCAACCGAGCTGGGAGTAGTGTCATTAAAATTAAAAAGGTCTGCTAATGTAATATGTACTTTATTTAATTCTATAGGTGCAAAGTTGAATTCCAATGGATAATTTTATATAAGTAAGGCGTTCTGTGGGTACTCTCTAAGTAAATCACCATCGTCCAGACACCAATCATCATCGTATTTACTCTGACTATAACACAAATACGAGTATCTCAGTTTTGCAGTGGAATTAAACGTAGCGCCTATGGAATGAGACGAAATAAACGACAGATAATTTATTCCTGGGTACTTGGTAAACATCGACTCGCCTACCGAATCAATACAATGGGAACGAAGTGCACTTTTGCACCCGACTTTATATCTCAATTAACCACATAGCGTGTCGCACGCAACAGGACTCGGGCCCGAGCTTTCGCGTTATCAAATAAAAGACGCCTACTCGTGCTAGCCATGTGATTAAGGATCTCGACAATGACTGGTTCACGATCCTCCTCCAATAGGCCAATCACGGTTGCTAGCTGCATCCGCGAAAATTCTAAGCATCAGTGAAGTCATAAATGTCATAATTGAAGGGTCCACGGAAAAAACTTGTCCAATGCTTAAAAAAGTCAGGGCAAATTCACACCCTATTCTATTAAAAGTAAGGTGATTTTTCCTTCTGTAATTTGAATTGACTAGACATGCTCTTTCCGTGGACCCTTAATTGAAGTGATAGAGAGATGTCAGAAAAAAACCAATGGTCATTTATATAAAATATATTAGGTATACTTGTAGTTGTAGGTATAATGACCATTGGTTTTTTTTAACTAGTACCTACTCATATTAGTATTTTACATTTGAATATATGATATGACACATTAATCGAGGGTTCGCGACGATATTAAAAGTGAGTGACATATTTCTGCGGCCTTTGGTGTTAATTGGTATAATATACCTAGATATTATTGAGATGATTAAAAAGGCAATTGCAATATATGTAATGTTTAATGCGAATGCCTGCGATCTTTTTTATAAACCTCATACTGCAGTTTTGAACTTAGTCCTATATGTAGTGGCTACTTATATTATAGTACATTGTGCATCTATGGAGTTGGTATGGCATTACTAACGTGAGCCTTTTAATAACTCGAGTTGGTAACCCACTAAGGGTTTATATGCAAACTATATTTTTCCTCACACATACGAACAGAAAATAAGTTAAAAATACTAAGACAAAATAATATTAAATAACGTGCTAACATTTCTAAGGGTGGGGCTCTACTGACGCGGAGCGGAGCGGAGCTGTGCAAAATTGACCAATTACATTCTTCAAATTCTAAACACTGTGATGCGGTCTCATTGGCCGAGCTCCCACAGCTCCGCTCCGCTCCGCATCAGTGGAGCCGCACCCTAATGATTCCAAGAGAATTTCACGCTTCTGTAACTCCCGCAACGCATGTTAACAATGGCGCGCTTAAAAAGCAAGTGTGATGAAAATACCTTTAGAACTGTTTAAGGCCACTTTCAGTATCTTTACAGGTAGGCTTAAATATTTATAATGATTTGTTCGCATATAACAGAGATTCCAAATAAAATGTTAAAATGTCTTAGCAATCACCTCACTACGAATATTTACAATCTGTTTTCTGTTATTCTGGTCCGTGGATTTTCTTTGTAGATGGCGTCAATGCTTGCATTATCATTCAAGCATGACGACAGCTTTACTTATTAAGTAATCGCTAACCTCAACGTTACTTTTTAGGGTTACAGCGTACTATAAGTTGCCGCCGCGAGTTTAACGCAGATTTACATTATACCCATCCATATGAACTCGCATATTAGTACGGGCGAAAAGGATAGAAAAGTAAATCCACTTTAATTTCACTGCGACAGCTCATAGTAAGCACACACGGTAATCTTCCATCACTGACCCGAAAAGAAAACCAATACTATTTATTTTGTATTTAATAATATATTTGAGCCTTAATAATATTGTCAGGGCTGTCGAAAGTAAATACCTACGCAGATATGTTTTATCATTTAAAGGTCCTAAAAAGGTTTCTAAGGCCCTCGGGTGAGGGAAGGGTCTTATTTACAAAATATTATCGTGTTTTCTTAGCGTTTTTAGGGTTGGGAATTCTAAAGGGTTAACGGGTCGTCTTTTTGTGAAAGGTTCATTGAAATTTCGTACAATGGATTTATTGCAATCTTTTATTTCATTGTGTATATTTTATTTCCAATGTATGACCTATCAGCTCTGCAGCCTTCCTTTAGGATTGTTGTGTGTAGAGAGTAAAATGTATCAGAAAATAACTCTTTATTATTGTGGTGTGGTGTCTTATCAAATTATCATATACCTCTTCACTGAACTAAAATGTAATATCATTAAAAGCTACTCAAATGAAGTAACTATATGTACGTTTTTCTTTTGATGGACGGGTCGATTGCAACAAAATTGTACATACTTAAAGGCCTTAAATGAAAACACAATATTAGTTACTTCATAATTTTTGTGTCACAAGTCACAAATTCTGGCAGTGAAAAAAGGCGACAAATAAAAATGTTTTATGAGCGATTACATAACCATTCGCACTTACATTTGTTAAGTTTGTCGCCTTTTTCTATTGCTAAAGACTGTTGGCTAGAGTAAACTACAACCAACTTTCTTAACATAATTGATGATCGTGATTTTAACTATGCACAATTTTTAGGCAAACGACCCTCACAAAAAATATATTATATTAAATATTAAATGGTCTTCAAAATAGTGAAGAACTGGTCTTAGTCATGACTCATGAGAAAAAGATACCAACCTCATTATTAGAGTACGGTACCTACGTAACGATCAATATCACTGTTTACCAATTCTTTAAAATCTATTTATATTTTTTAGTCTTTGCCCCAAGAGATCATCAAAAACTTAAAAATAAATATTGTGAACACTATTAAGGAGACGCCCTGTTTTTTAGACGGATGAGGTGACAATGTCGAGCAATCTAGGCGTATCTACGCGAACTCCAACTTTTCTATTGGCAAGATATGTGGCGCACTCCCATATAGGAGGCCAAGAATCATTTACAATTGTTGAACCTACTGAGTAAAGAAGTGACTGACGTAAACTGATTCCGATTAAAACTGCTCGCCGTGAGTAAATTGGTAAAATAAGCTTGCAATAAATCCTATGAGACAGAATTTCATGGCCATGAGCTTGCAATAAATGCTACTAGACAGGTTTTCATGGCAATGAGCTCCAATAAAATACACTCGCGGTCATTGAATACGGGTCAGGTGGATTTTTTCATAGAAAATACTGGAAACATGCTGATTAAAAATATTTAAAATAAATATTCATAATACAATTGGAACCGTTTTTAACATCATATTGTATTGGAATTTCCCTGAAGTTTTTACCCGATACGAAAAACACGGAATTTTAAGATGACTCAGTCGATATAAAAATAGCAACTCATGATTAAAAAAGTCGTATTACCATACATTTTAGTTGATTTTCTTAAACGGTCTACATTTTTGTCTCTACAAACTGACCTAACGACAATTTAATTTTTTTTTATTATTTATAAATTTAGGGAAATTCCAATACACCCTGATATAAAAATAAATTTTACCTACACTAAAAATATTTTGAAAAAATATTTGAAATCTGGTTGTTTCCATTATTTTCTATGAATAAAAAAAGGCTGACCCGTATTCATTGACCGAGTGTGTATATTATCAATTATCATAAGCCGCATGTATTACTTAACCCTCAAAATGGCGGATCCAACTCGCGCTTAGCCGTTTCATTTTTAATATACCGCCGGATATTGGTCTTGTCGGTTTGTTCACGCACGAAATGTGCGAGTAATTTTAATAGACTGGGAATCTCGTACGACATATAATATTATTACAGACCCGACGTGTACTTTTCCATATTGAAAGATCATAGAATCTAGATTAGATCGAGCCTTCGTGTTTAGTAGACAAATGACAAACTCGTATTGTGCATTCTTACATACGATTTCATCTATTTAGTTTTAATACTACGTATTTAAATACGGGCCTTTTCTTCCCTGCTGGGAGGGATCAAAGTGCCACTTTTATGTTCAAGGACTTTCTATTGCCAGCCTAAAAAAATACAATGAAATATGAAAATAACAGTATGTTTATAATTGTTAAAGATTTCTTCAGAATTAATTATTTACATTAAAAATAAAATACCTATGTGTATTTGTCTTGAGCGTTAACGCTTGATTGAATCCCTCATTTCGCTCAGGATTTCACTTTAGAATCCCTCACTACATACTCATTTGGAATTCCATATACGCCCTCGCCGGAAAAATATCATTTTGATCCCTTGTAACACAAATAACTATTGGCAAATCTGGCAATTCCAGGGCATGTAAGTACTGGTAGCCATGGTAACCCCCCTGCTCAGATATTTGTGAGCAATCTGATTGCTCTGATATATCTGATGATGACTGTACATAACACTTGCTTACTAGGGGATATTGATATCAATAAAATTATTTACTAATGTTATTAGAAAACTTACATCATGAAAAGGAAATACGTTTAGTCAAAACATGTTAGTAGAAGTTCTAACAAAAGGAAAAGTAGTGGAATGCTGTTAGGTCCTTTTACTGGTTGGGTTGATACAGTGCTTATGTGAGAAACAGTAGTTAGTCTATATATGAGACAATAAAAAAAAGAAAGCGACTTGGTAGCAAATTATTATTGAATTTCTTATAGGAATAAGTTAGACTTTGTGCGTTGCTTGTATTTTGTTACAATTCGTTATGTAAATGTGTGTCGTATACAAAGTGAACATATTCAACTAATTAGTGAAACGGGTTATTCACTTAATTTAAATCGAATATTCTTACCCATTAAGAGGATTCTCATCAAGGAGTAGGTACGCCCGGCCAAAGCCCGACGTCTATAATCGAATAGTCCGTAAGAAATTCGAATAATAAAATCTATTTAAAACGCATAATAAATATGATAATGATCGTACATCATCTTTAACTTTTTAATTTTTAATATCCTATTTGAAAAAGACATAATTGAAACCTTAAATATTTCAATATGATGATAAAAATAAAAAACGGTGAAAATAATTTGTTTTAAGTTGTAAGTATACCTACTTACAATTTACTACTACTTTTTTACAGTCCCCTTTTAAAATTTCGTTTTTCCAATAATTAGTAAGAGTTGTTTCCAAAAACGTATATAATACTGTAAGAAAGTTTCATTTTCTTTAACATTATTCCCAAATAACGGTCAAGATAATAGAGACTATGCATACACGATACTTATACACTTTATTTTACTGCGCGTAGATAACATATTGAACCGAGATAACTTTAATAGATTTTATGTTGTGAATGTTCGAATGAAAATTATGAATGCCTGCTGTTTCCAATCTAGGTACTGTTGAGTTAGTTAACGAAGTTGCAGAAACCCCGAAACGAAGTTGTCTATGTACGTGATTGTAATAATTTTGTTTCTATTGCCAAACTTTCCCGAGAAAATCATTAACATAATGTTATGCATATATGTACAAGTTGCTGGAAAAGATAATAATAAGTCGGTACAGATTTTATGTTGTGATAAGTTGCGAAGATTTTTTTATTATTTACCTACAGAGAATATTTTATTATTATCTTAACCACTCGCATTATCTGTTGGATGTGAGTGGCATAGGTACCCACTTAGAAGTCATTGTGTAGATCTATAACCATCACGACTATCGCGAACCAGCTAAAAGAGTATGCCTGCGTATTGAGTAACTAACATTTTAATATTGTATAATTTTACATTCTAAGGTCTTTCCTTTCTAGTTTTGCTGTTAAGGCGCAACTTAACTTCTATCTATAAACAATATTGATAATGACTCGCTAGATGGCTGGATCAAAGGTCATAATGCGTTCGGTTGGTTCCTCACCTTAACCACCGGCGGCTTGGGCCCGCCCCTTAGCCAGGTTAGATTTTATATAATGCGTTTATATGTTGAAGTTGTTTTACTTGATAATCATAAAAAATGACTTATTTAAGAAATTTACTTCAGTAAATTTGATAATATTTTTAAATGAACTTTTAATAATAATCATATTTTCTATACCTACTGATACAAGCGATTTGTATTCGTTACCTGTTTCAAAAGACTATTGTTAGATTGAAACAAAATTCGTGAAAGTATTAAACTAGCAATTGTATAACTTACATCATACATCATTCAAATTGAAATAAATAGGTAATGTAAATTTCCAACAAAAATTATGGAATATTGAATAATGCAATAGAATAGGTACTTAAATTTAAACGAAAATATAAATTTTGAAGCGGGAAATGGACTTATTTTTAGCGTCGCTATTTGCAAGTCTTGTGCTAAACATCTAAATCTGCGAACGTCGGAAAAGTAGGTAGGACTATTTTAAGGAGTATTTTTATAGTGGTAAAAGTTATTTTGTTTCTTACAGATCGTAACTTAAAGATGCCTGCCACAAAGTGACTCGAAAATACTTTTTCTCGACTTAGTCCTATGGTAAACTTATATGTATACATATACAATTATATAATATATAGATATATTCAAATAGATACTTAAGCACTTAAAAGAAAATAAGCATGAATAAGAACCAAATATTTTTGTAATAAAAAAATTATAACACAAACAGGTGTTCTCACCAAGATTCAAATCCTGGAATTCCATCTTCGCAAGCATAGTCACTGCTGACTTAGGTACGGAGGCTATTATCTGCACCTGCTACTTGATGCATAAAATTAACGAATAAATGTAGCGTTCTCTTTTTCGCGGTCTATTTTAGTGCCAAGAATAGAAACTGCACCTTAATTTAGTTACTTCCATTTCCGTCGTTCTAATTGCATTTGAAAACGTGCACGGTCTTGTTTATAAATAACTTAATAAGCTGTGCCATGTAACATGAGATGGTTGATTAGTCTAGAAAGTTTTATAATCATGTTATGTGTTATATGCTACTTTAATATCGCTACCCGCATTGTGGCAAGATAGTTTAGTCTACATTGTGTATAAGGTCAGTGCGGGTAAGTCCGGAATATTTTATTTTGAAGGAAAGTCCGTCATACGCGTCTTATACTGTTCAATTAGGAAATCAGTTGGTAGATGGATTTTCCTGATATACGGTCTTACCCGCATTGACCTTAGTTGTATTTTTCCAAATATTCATGAATGTTGCTGTATATTTTCAGTCAGAGCCCGGATTTTGCACGACAAAACAAAGCAAAATCGGAACGTAGCCAGTGTAGGAAATATTATTTTATCGATATCGATAATTGTGTGTAGGAGTAAAACGTCCCCGCATAAATAAAAAAAATATATTTGCGTGTTACACACAAAAAAACAATCATGACGAGATTACAGCGTATTCGGAAATACAAAACTGTAATGAAACCCTAGGTATATCAAACCAATTGATTTCAATAATTCATGTTTAATACTTAAAATGTAGCAAATAATTAAAGACATGGTGTCATTAGAAAAATTTTTGAAGGCATTTCTTGCTTTCATATTTCTTGGGTACAATACTATCAAATTGTTTATTTTTGTTATTTTTTTTGATCCCATCTCACCTCCAGGCTTATCAGACCTCTATCTATGGTTCGAGAGTATGTCGTTGCGAGATAGATTATAAGCCCAAGAATTATTAATACAGTTAGTAAAGAATTGTCAAGTATATCTCGCGGTTACGTACAGTCGCAACAGTCATGTGTTAAGCCGAGTAAAGTGAGGTCTTCTAAGTGCAAACGGACCCAGGCGGACAGACGGACGGACCTAATCCAATCTTTCCCCCTAACTACGAATTATCGTAACAAAAATAGGTATTAACATCATCATCATTATTTCAGCCGTTCATCGCCCACCTCTCTTCCTGTATGCTTGTAGGTACATACAGTAATGTGCGCTAATGTACATTGATTTATTCAAACATATCAACACCACGGAAGTTCTCAATTTTCAGAAATAAATTAGATACGTTCTTTAATATGGTGCTTAAAACATATATATATATTTTAATGTGAAACGAAAACGAAGTTTGTAACGTCAAAATGGGTAAAAGTATATCTCAGTCTTCTATTTCTTGTTATTTCTATTTTTATATTCCCTTCAAGTACGAGTATAATAAATGTATTTAAACAGAAAATGTGTACCTGGAATTCATTTCATGAAATATTAACGGCAACGATGTAACCATACAAAATATGTAAAAGTAAATACCATTTTATATTCTTGAAAAGCCCTTGTTTTAGACCTACCCCTAAAATAAACTTCTGCGTTATCAACCGCCTAAGTAAATTGCCTTTCTAGTATAATTAATAAGGCAAATAGTTACTTATCATTAAAGGTACAATAAGGTTTTCTTAATTAAAGCAGAGGTTTTAAAGTTACAAGAATGAATATTTGTTTTTTTTTTATTCATTTCTGTTTTGTTTTTTTATACGAGTAAGTAAATGTTTTAGTCAGGGATTGGAACCGGTTTTTAATGAAAAACATCTAAATAGGCCAATATTCGATTTATGTAAGTATCCCGGGATATACACCGTGTTTTTATTGATTTCCGTTAAATTGGACAGGTTACTTGGGACATTAATAGAAGTTGCCTGGTATATCGGCTTTTGTTAATTTCGTAAGAATTTTTTTTTTTTCGTTTTCATACATAATAATTGTAATGGCAAGTGTGAGAACCTTAAGAATAAGAGCTCAGGTGACTGACGGCACATGTCAAACTAAGTAATATTAGGACGTGGACGTAGGTTGCAAATGTTGCAATACACTTGTTCAGTCATTAAACGATTTTTTTTAATAACTCAATAACAGTAAGAGTTAAGATACTAGTTTCTCAGAGAAATTGATTATTTTTTACATAAATAAGCTTCCCTTTAATTTAACGGAAACCTATAAAAACACGGTGTATAAAACAAAAATATTCTAAATCGTATTATTGCGTTTACAATCGTTTTACGGAATGTTTGATGAAAATTCACAATGTCAGAGCTTAAATTACAGTTTACTAACGTTAACGCGGTTACAGGCCGTAAACGTGAAATTGGCGTTAATTTGGTGAAATTAGATCTGTTTTATGACCAAAATAAAATGTCGGCAGATACAAATTATCCTGTTTAGTGTAAAACCTGTCACAGAAAACATTTTTATGAAAGCTGTTTTGACTAGGAACAAAGAAAGTACCCAATCAAATGTCTTTAAGATTTAATATTTGACTTTTGAAATGGCATGGAAAATTATTTTAAATTAAATTGATTGCTAATTTCTCGATCATAGTTAATAGTCCTTTTATACTTTAAATTATTGTACCAGAATTAATTTACAATGCGGGTTTAAAATATTCTCTACAAGTATGTCATTTTGAGCTATCCATTGGATCTATTGCATAACAAATTGCAACGAATACTACAAGCGGAAGTCTCTTTTCTATCTCTCTTACTAGAAAGAGACTTGACACTTGTAGTATTAGTTGTAATATGTAATGCAACAGCCACCTGGTTATTGAAGGAATGATTGTACTGTACAAGTGAACTCGTTGTATTTTGAATCCTCTTAAAATTTATTTGCGTAGTTTATAGATATATTTTTTGGCTATAAAGGCATTTTACTGCAGTTGAAGAATTTATCAATTCGATCAATTTCGATATGTGTCCTTGCTTCATCATCATCAACCTATGATAGCCCACTGCTGGACGTAGGCCTCTCCAATTAACTATGCGTATAGACGCATTAGGAGGTAAATGCCCATAATCGCCACGCTGGGCAAGCGGATTAGCAATCGCAGTAATGTATCCACTATGATGACGCTGCTGCCCATCATCAATCTTTTATCAAATAATGGTCAATGACACTTCAATCCCTTAGTCGACTCTTACGACACCCGCAGGAGGAGTTGGTGTTGTGACAAATGTATTCTTACCACGGCCGTGTGTTGA